>QAXH01001037.1:0-43465 GCA_004335635.1 Chloromonas sp. AAM2 | reverse complement strand
GTGTGAGTCCCCTTACAAACGCAACCCTGAACACTGATCGGATCTTGGGCCGGTCGGAAATAGGGACTGTCACTGTAGGCAAGGCAGGCCAAATGAATGCAAAACAGGATGGAGCCGCTTAGCAAGTCAAAGACAAGTAAGTCAAAGACCAGAGACAGGACCTAGCAGCCACAGCGAGGTTTGGGACGGGGCAGGCCTGAAGCTGGTCCCTGACGGCCACTGCTACTGGGCACTACCAGCAGTCTCATGCGTGAGATACTTGAACGTAGGCTCGAGCCCGGGGGCGATACGTCCTGGGAGGACCTCAGTGCGGTCGACACGGCCGTCCAAACCTAGACTGTGCCCGACCAATGTCGCAGGACAGCAGTGAATGCTTCTGCCACTGCAGCCGCTACAACAGCGCCAAGACACGGAGCCATCGGTTTGCATGTCGGGCCAGGGCCACAAGTGGGGCTGCACAACAATGAGGCAGTTGGTGACAGGTGCTCCAGCAGGGCCGCGCGAGGCTGCAGCCACACCTGCTGTCCGCCTCACACAGCCGGCAGGGACTAAGCGGACTTGCTTTGGCCTCGCATGCATCTTTCTGTGATGGCCAGAGTAACCCAGTGTGCACCTTTTGTGCCCCTAACCTTGATTTCAACTGTCCCCAGTACCTTGAGAACATTCTGATACGGGAAAGATAGCAAGAACTTGACTTAGAGTTATTGCTGCCGTCAGAGTTACCGACTCAAAGGCAGTTGATTTCAGGCCATGCCAACTGTAGCTCGTAGTCCTGCCCCTACCTCTTGTTTCAAAGCAAGCCATTATTTGTCACATGAAACTGGCATTCCATTCAGAACACGTCATGTCGTGTACGTTGACTCTTGTGCACATAAGACTATGACATCAGAGTGAGCGCAACGCCTGCGTCTCTTTGTCAAACTGTGCGTATTCCTGGCACTCTTCCTTACAAAGGCGGTACAGTGCCAGAACCACCAGTCCAGGATTGATCCACTGCAGTCTGCTGCCCACAGCTAAGTGCTACCCTGTCATGAGGCTACGTGTGTAAAGCGAGTTCCACGCAGTCACACTAGGCTGCTCGGTCACACTAGGCTACCCAACTGATCGCGCAGGCTCGCTGCCGTCCCATCACCATTGACCCCAACACTAACCTGAAATCAAACACGTTCATCCCAACACTAACCTAAAACCAAGCACGTTTGTCCCAACACCAACCAAAAAAACACAACAAATAACACTCCTCTCTCTCTCTCTCTTCCTCTCTCTCTCTCTCTCTTTCTGTGTGTGGCTCTCTCTCTCATGCACATGCATGCTAGAAGGCATAGTTCGGAGGGACAGGTCGCGGACACCGGGATAGGCCACGGCCATCAAGCGTCCCGGCATGCAAAGAATGAAAAAGCCAAAGGTTCAGCATAAGCGGTGAGTTTGCTTGCATGTGTAGTGTCACACGCTCCATGTTCGCACGAGCACATACATGTGAGCCAACACAAGGCCTGCTTGGGATACCCTTTCAGTTTATGTCAGCGTTGCACTTCAGCTGCTTCCAGCAGCCGCGTTTCTTATGAAATAAATTTCACAATGTATTGTACCAAGCACAGTGCAGTGAGACATGAAATGAGCACCAAGTGATCGTGTTCCCTGTTTGATGACGGCCCATTCCTTAACGCCGCAATTTTTATCAATCATCAGCTGTGCAATCTATTGCAGGGTGGTCTCGGGGCTAGACGCCTTGGCCATGCTGGCTGCACCGACACCCGCCAAGATGGAATTGCGCTGCTGGGCAGTAAGCGTGGGCCTGCGGTGCATGACCTTGTTTGCAGAGAGAGCGTGGGGCCCAGAGCCTCTGGCGTGACGCGATGCGTCTGCTTCTTCATCTTTCAATGCGTCCCACAACGGCGCAATCATTCGCCGCGCGAGGAAGCCCTTGATCGCTGCCTTGACGTAGAGAGCACAATAGTAATGACCGGCAGAGTACTTGGCGGATGCGGCATCCTGCAACACGTGCATCAACACATTCTCCGCTGTCAGACTCGAGTGCAAGATAGGGCAAAGGGCAAATGACGGCGGGGTCGGCGAGAACTGAGTGCGCCCCCAGGTAGCCAGCCTTGTGTCTCAATGCCGTTGCGTCCTGGTTTGATCCCAGCGTACCCTGCCGACAGGGTGGCCTTCTCTAGCCTACCTGGTGGATCGCAGAGTCTGCACTTTCCACGCCAGTCCGAACACTCCTGCAAATGGGCTTCCGTCACTTAACTATGGGCTCAGCTCACCTTTGGCAACCGCTCCACGAGTCTATTATGTATGGTGAACTCTTCCTGCTCCGGAAGCTCAGCACCCGCCACGCCCCCTGCAAGCGCATGAAGCGTTTCAAGGAAGTGCACACGCATCTTGTGCAGAGGCACCTCCACTGTCATGACCATATCCAGTACCCGCTTGGGGGTGAAGTCCAGGCCGCGAACGCCGAGGGGCGGAGGAACAGCTTCCAGCAGCGCAGTAAGCTCGTGGGCGCCTATGAGACCCTCGCCCTTGCTATCCAACACTTCCCACGTGTCTGCAAGCAGGGTCACAGGCAAGCAGTTGTGCTCAAGCTCCCATGTGCACGGACGGTTACATGACTTGTGACGCAAGCCTCGCCAGCTTGACGGCCCACAGTTCTTTGGATCTGTCCCGTGGGCATCGGCAACCATGGGCCTGCAACACCTGGAATTCTGGAATGGGGAATGCGACACCTGAATTCCTTCCTGAATGGCTGAGAAAACTTGGGTTGCCCTCGCAGAACTGTGGCTTGGTCGCGCAATGTGAATACTAGTATATGTTGGGTCAGACGAGGTGAGACGGAGGACAGCATTCGCTGCTGCACAAACGCACCTATGAATGCCCATATATGCTCCTGGTGTATGACCATCTCCTCCATGGCGTACTGGCTTTGAATGTTGTCGAGCACCACCGCGATGACCAGTTGTAGCAGGAGGTACGAGCACAGGAGCATGAACGTGCAGAAGTAGATGACCGAGGCGGCTGGGGCGATGCTGCACTGGTCTTCCTGCGACAACACGAAGCGCACAGGGCATTACATGCCTCTTTGATGCGTGGCACCTTTTGAATGGTTAGCCGCAAAACCCTTGAGACATAACCTCGGAAAGGCGTAATCGCTCACAGCACATCAAGCGTAAAGCGTAGCTTAGCCTTACCAGCATCCAGTCGGGGGCTCCGCTGATGGCGTCAGCATTGTTGACCGGGTCCAAGTATGATCCTGAGACCAAGAGCTGTACGGACCCGTCCGATAGTGTGACGTTGACGTCCTGCTTGACTAGGACGCAGTCCTCTTTCACCATGCAGTCCTGCATCAGATAGTCCCAGTTCTCACCCGTGATGCACCTGCGACGAACGCACACGCAAGAAGGAATGAGCTTCAGCGACGAAACGTTACGGGCATACTGGGCCAGCGTCGTGTTGATAACTGAAAGCACTGAGTAATCTTCAAACCAGGCGGTCGATTTTGTCGCCGCAGCACGAAATCAGGGGCAACTTACCGGAATAGCACCAGCATAGCCACCGGAAAGGAGCGGAAGTTGGCATGCCTGTTGATGTTCTCCTGGAACTTGATGTTCCCGAACAAGTTCATGCCCATAATGGCGTACATGAACATAAACATGAACAACATGCTGCCGACGTTGATCAGGGCGGGTAAAGACCTGCGGACAGATCGGGCAGCGAAACCGAACATTCATGCGGTAAGCGATCAGGAGAGTTCCCACGAAAAGGGCTTGCCCGTTCCATGCGCAAGAAATGTCAACAGATGCTCTTGGCTGATCATCAGGCACACCGAACTGCTGGTTTGCTTACCACAGCAGCGTGGTGAGCATTAGCCGCAGTCCTCGTGCCTTGGGGATGAGTCGGAAGATGCGTGCCACCCGCATGATGCGCAGGAGGGGCAGGAAGGTGAGCTGCTCTGGCGTGTTGTAGTCGAGAATCACACCGAGCACGCTGAACACTACCACCACGGAATCAAACCTGTTCCAGTTGTCGCTGCGCAACAAGAGAAACGCACAATCCTGTCGCTGCAATCACACAGCTCTTTCAAACCGCAGCCACAGCCAGAACAGGGACTTTGCATAAATAGTAGTATCAGGCAGTATCCCGTACCTGAAGTAGTGTTCGACGCCCACCGCTGTCCACTTGGCTAGCATCTCCATGAAGAAGATAGCAGTAAAAACAACGTTGGCAAGCCTCAGGGCCGCGTCCCACTGCTTGTTCTGATCCGCATGGACCTGAAGCAGTGCAGGGTTCAGTATAACGTTCAGACACGTGGAGTCACTTGCGGTAAGGGCTGACTGATGGCTCGTGTCACGGCTTATGTGCGAACAAGTCAAGTACCACAGAGCAAGCAAGCCCACTATCACAGAACATTGTGCTAAACGCCTCGTTGTTCCGATGCTGAGGCGCTTTTGTGACTCTGCAATCACCACTGAGCGGCTAAAAGCTGGAGTGCGGGTTTTCACGACCCAGTTTACGTTGCTCAACCACTCGTGCAATGCAAAGGCCCAGCAACGTGAGGATCGCACACACGCACCATGCACATTGTCAAGATGTTGGCCACGATGACGCAGATCATTGCGTTGTCAAAGACGGGGCTGCCGTGCGTGAGGGCATACACGGCGCGACGCCACCGTTGCGGTGGAGGCGACCACCGTTGCGACAGGTGCGTGGCCGTGAGCAGCTTCTGAATGTTGAGCCACTGCGATTGCGCCTCAGTCAGCAGCGGCGACCCGCCCGCCTCTTCCTTCATCTGATTGAACTGCATAGGAACAACATCAAGAAGCAGCATTACGACCAAGCAATGGTCACACAAGCGGCATGCATGAGGCACAACTGTTTGATTGCGTGGTCAAAAAGAACTGTCGTCTGGCCCTGGCAAATGCAGGCGGGGCCAGTGCTTCACAGTCGTACAAGAGCCAATCCATCTTGTTCGACTTGAATTCAGACCAGCCCCTACAAGTCCTTTGACTTACCTTGTCGATCGACACACCGATCACCAAGTTAAGCATGAAGTATGCGCCCACCACGATGAACACAACGAACAGCAGGCCCATGTAGGGATTTGCGTTGTTGACGGGCTGCTGCTCAGGGCCCACGACAGCCTGTGCCGAGTGCATCACGTCTGACCACCCCTCCAAGGACGCCATCTGCAACGATCAATGGCAAGCAACATTCCCAAAGTTCTTTTCCTGATTTTCCTGGTCTGCTTATGTGGCAGATCCTTTCCATGCCATGCATGCACGTTCAAAGTGCATGGGCTGGCAGGTGCATGGCTGGCTGGTTGCACAGCATGGTGGCATGTACCCGTACAGCTTTGGGCGCTTTGCAGCTCACAAACCTGGAAGAGAGTCCACACAGCTTGGGGCACGTTGTCAAAGCGCATGAAGGGTGCACTCCATGTGACGTTCATGGTCCACTCAGGGACTGCCTGTCCTATACTGTCATGGTAGTAGCTGGAGTTTAGCGTCACGGTCCTTTGCTCGCACCTACAGCGGGAAACACAGGGCATGCATGAAATGCCAAGATGCATGACATTGCAAGGCAAGGCTGCCACCACATGACCCAGCACTGCACGGGCTGTCTGGAACGGCAGTTTCATCCTCATCCTGAAGGCGCACAGGTTGCGTCTTAATGCATCTGAATGCGTACAGCCTCCCATTCAAGTCTACTGTACCTTGCCTGTTTGTTGCCTCACAAGGTTGTTGAATACAATACTGAGTAGGGCTAGAATATAGAGAGACCAAGCGGTCAAGCCCCAGCCCCTGCCGTTGCCTGGATGCATGACCCACCAGGTCTTGTTGATGGTTGCGCCTGGGGGCAGCATGTAGGCTGCATTGAGCAACGAGCCATCGGGCCCCCCGCAAAAGAACATGCCCCCCATGAGCAGGTTGACTGACAACACACTGAAGATGAAGTAGAAGAGCAGGCCCACGAGCATCACATCGCCAACTGCAGGGATGGCGCGCAGCACGGCCGACACCACTATCTTGATGCCCTCCACGCGACTGGCAGCGCGCAATGGCCGTAAAGCTCTGCGGGCGAAGTCCATGCATGGCATGTGTGGTCAGTTGTGGTGTGGTGTTCAGACATGCTACAAAGGGGGCACCACCAACATCCAGAGCGATATGCATAGGTGCTGTTGCGGCTCATTGGCTCGTGCCAGGTCTGGAGCAAGCATAATGATTCAATCAGGATCAGCGTGTGGAATCACATGCGAGATGGTTGAAGTCATCACAGAGCATGCTCGAATACTCAATGCTGGTTTGCCAGATGGACTGCTGCTGGGATACTCGACGCTGCTTGTGTGCTGCATGCTGCTCCACAGGTAACGGTGTAGGCATAGTAGTTCAGGAGGACCTTGCTACGTGCAATTTGTCCAACGTGTGATCAAAGTGTGTACTGCATGAAGTGCTCCATAGGTAGCGATGATCCAGACTTATCCCCTGGTTCGGGGGTAAAATTGTGCAATGCACTGGCCAGCATGTGATCAAATGCCACACACCTGAGAGCCCTGAAAGCGCGCAACCAGGAGTAAGTGCTCGAGCCCACAATGGCCACTACCACCAGTACCACCACTTGGACCGCAACGATCAGCGCATCGAGGATGTTCCACGGGCTGCGGAGGTACGATCCGCGACCGTTGAACAACAGGCCCAGCACGATGACCTTGAAAACCATCTCCAGGCCAAACACGATGCAGAAGAAGACGTCGAGAACGTACAACGCGCGTGACAGGGGCCCGTCTGGGTCGACGTCCTGGCCATCTAACGCCAACTGGATACTAGAAACCACGATCAAAAACAGTATGGTCTGCTCAAACCATTTATTCGTCACGATCTGCGGTGCAGGGCAAACAGGACGTCAAGTACTGCAGATGTGACAAGACATTCGATCAATTTGCAAGGACGCAGAGCGCTCAATTTGACCCGTTCGCAGTTCGGCCAACCATTGCTAGGTGCTAGCAGAATTTTCCTGCAGGGCGAATTGAATGCGCGGCTCACCTGGGCGCAGAGCATGCGAATAGGGTTGCGGGAGGAGAAAATGAAAAGAGAGTTGCCATGCAAGAAGTCTCGGACCCGGAAAGCAGGCTGGTTGTCATCCATTAGTCCATCCATAACCATCGGTGCGGTCATTATGCTTGCGCATCTCGACACAAACGAGCGCTGCGCTGCATGCGTGGAAAGATCGGAGGTTGCCACGGGAAGCTCGCCGGCCTTCAAAAGCGTGTAGGAACTCCGACGCGAGCGAGATGGAGCGACAGGTGCCTGCAGTGCTGGACGAGGTGCAAATCCGGATGATTCTGGCGCAGTCCGCTCGCATGCAGCCACTGTGGCATCATCCTTGCCACCAAACTGCACCCGGGGGGCTGCGCGCGGACGTTGCGTTCCGTCTACTGTTAATGCGTGACGGCTGCCGACACGAGTCGGCATGCTTTCTCGTCCCAGTATACCGCTTGGCTCAGAACCTGCCACCAATTGACCATTGGTCGCGTCGGCCATCATGCCTGTGCGCTGTACTGAAAGGAGCACAGTCGGACTCTCCTCCGGCCCGTTACCGGAAACCAGCGTTCTATCGCCACCAGACAATTGTTCACTCATACTAGATCGAACAGACGCAGGGCTATGTTCATGCGTTGCCTGGTTTGCTCGCTCCAGCGTTGCTATGTAACTGCCCGGAAGGTCACAGTCGTGCTCAGAACATTGTAGTTTAGGGGCAGGGGGTGCTGGGGCCGGCGGGGCCGGGGCAGGTGGCGGCTGCACCTGCGATCTCAGCAGGCTTGCAATCCCAGCTTCAGCATTCTGCCTGACGGCTGGCAAGAGACCTGATAGGACAGGTGGCTCATGCATCAGAACTTCCCCTTGCCCCTGTATTCGTGGCACCAGAGGTGGGAGATGCGTTCCAGGCACCCTGCTGCCTGTCTGATTGGAACCGTTCACAGATTCCGCTCTTATGCCGACTCCCAGCGGAGCCAGCTGTGAGGGTCGGAGCACCGGTGCCAGCTGATCTACCCTTTCACTTGGTGTGGGCCGCATAAGCGCTCCCTCATTGACCAGTCCAGGAGTGGATACGCCAGTGGCGGGTGGGAGTTGGAATGCAGGAAGCTGCTCTGCCTGCTGGCTTGACGCAATGAGAGAGGGTGGCTCATTGCACTGTGAGGATGGACGAGATGCTCCTGCCAGGGGGGAACGCTCCACACCTGGAACAGAACATGGTGTTTGGTTAGTAATTGACATGCCTGCACAGCCTGCAGCACAGGAACAGTTTATGCATCAACCATACGTGCACAGTTTGCGCCCTGGCTGTCATGCAACTAAGCACAAAATGGGAGCTGCAACTGATGGGGTTCCTGCTGAGCCTGTGCACACTGAGCCCAGTGCTCTGGCGCACCTGTTCCAATCATGGTGCCGGACTCTTTCCGCTCCTGCTGATTCAAATTCGCAATGAGCAGTTTCCGGGCTGCTGCAACGCTGGTAGTTGGTGCGCCCGTCTGATGCTGTGGGACCCAGAAACTGCTGTTCAGCGTCTGAATCTGCATGCAGGCAAGCCAATGCCGGAACACAGCATTGGGTCACGGAGAGCCCCACCAGGTCCCATTTGATCTGATGATCGTAGACATAAGTACTTGGGCAACGGAAATCACGGCAACAGCCTTGTCCGCAGTTGATCACCACCAGACACCGTGTAACCACTTTGATCAAAGACAGGCTCAATGGCAGACAGTCCGAAGCTTCTGTAAACCTAAGGCACGAACTGTCCGAAGAGCTGCGCACCTTTTTCAGCCTTGGTTCCACTTTCTTGCGAATCGGCAGTCCGTTCTGAACGTTGCTGTCAAAGCTGTCTGCCTGCGGCTGCGTGTCCTTCAGGTCGTCTGTCTCCTTGCCATCCCCTTGCTTAGAACGTCCATCTGAATCGCTCCTTTGACTGCCTGCAAGGCTACCTGCCCTTGAGGAGTTGCCGACATTCTTCTCTGAGATCTGCACAGCCACACAGCGTGCATGTATCAACAACCAATGCGGCATGCGCTGGCACCATTGCTGGCAGAAGATACAGTGCTCAACTGTACAGCATTGTACAGCGTCACGGATTACGCACAGTGAGGCAGGCCACCGTGTCATTCTTGGGCGTTTTCCTGCTGGGGACAACTATCAGGCTGCAGGCACCACGGGTCAGTGTATCGCCCACCTGGCCAAGGTTGTCCAGCAAGATAGCCAAAAAGAGATTGAGCAGCATGTAGCAGCCCAAGACAATCACGCCAATGAAGAAGAGCGACGAGATAGGCGAGATGCGGTTCATGTTGACGTGCATCATGTCCGCCCAGTTGTCAAGGGTCAGAAGCTGGAAGATGCTGAGGATGGATCTGCGCAAACACCCATCACCAAACATCTCAAGTTCGCAAGCAGCACTACTCGTAGCGCTAAAACAAGTTCGCTCCCTCCACCACAAAACGTCGGCCAGAGTCGCAAGCAGCGCTGCGCGTGCGACTACACGCACATTCACCAAGTTTCCAACCCGCATGAAACCTAGCCTCATAAAAACCTGCCAGCCTCACCCACCCGTAGATGTTGTCGAAGTTGGATAACGGGTTGTCGGCGTCTCCAACTTGTGCGAGGTACACAGGCCACGACGAGTCGTTGTCCAAACTGTTGAGGTCAAAATTGCGAGGGAATTGCTCGCAAAATGCCTGGTCACCGTATGGCGAGCCCTCGACTGCGAACCACGTGCCGACTAGGCTGCTGTTGCATGGCAGCCAGCAGTCCCACACCGCGGGGCAGTCGGCAAGCACATCGAAGCCCGGTGGGCACGTTTGGAATGACCCTTCAACCGCGCTGCACACTGCAAGCTTGTATCCGAAGAATTGGGAGCCCAGCAGTGACCAGATGAAGATGAACAGCACCTGCAGTTAGCAACACGCGACACGACGCTAGGAGGACGGATGTGCACGGTCTACTAGCCTGGCGAACAGGCCACACGACCCAGCTGCACTAGGCTTGACAAACATGTGAAGCTCAGTCAACCTTTGTCAAGCTCTGTAGGCCGATCCGTGTGTGCTGCCTTGTTGTGCTCGGTCCAAGCCTGCCCCAGCCTGTCCAAAAACGCTCACCAGAAGGGCTGACAGCCAGGAGACCGCAGCCACTGACGCTATGAGCACCTTGATGATGCGATTCAGGCTCTTCCAGCTGCGAGCCAGTCTGAAAACGCGCAGCAGCCTGAACGCCCGCAGCACTGACAGGTAGGAGCCTAACGAGCCGGCAGCTGGACTGAGAGATACTATCATCTCGACCAGGCCTGCTATAGTGACCACGCCGTCAAAAACATTCATGCCTTCGCTGGAGTACTTGCCAACACCCAGACCAACGAGCTTAAAGGTCATTTCAAGCACGAAGAAAATAGTGAAACAGTAGTTGGCGATGGTTGTGGCATCGTCAAGCTTCTCAGGCATACTGTACCTGCAGGAACACAACAGAGGCACTGTATCGTGTAGGTCACATACAGATGTTTAGACGCCAGCACTGTCTTGACTACATGCGCCACCTTTAATCAGTTGGCAGCACACAAGTTTCAGAGGCAGCACAGGTTTGAATACTTGCAGTACCTCTGATGGGTTGATATCACATGCCAATGAAATGTCAAGCACTCGGAGCAGTTTGCAAGAGAGGGATACAAGAAGCCATCTGCACATGTGGCGTGTGTAATCGACAGAAGTGGCAATGCACCGTCTACCACAACAGCGGCGATGTTCAACCCGCTGTTCACCCCATGTGCGGTGCACACACACACACACATATATATGTTTTACTGACACACGACGGTTGCTGGCGGTAATACAGGTCTATTCACACAAACTGTCCCAGAACTGGCAAACTTGTTTTTTGCCATCATAGCATAGCATTGTCACAGCCAAGTTATATCACTAGCACACGTCGTCCCTCGCTCACCATAGCAGCGCCATCGCGATGGCGTTCAGAATGATCACCGCCGTGCATGTCAACTCGAAGCGACGGGAGTTGACCAGGCGATGCAAGTTTCGCCTCAACCGGTGATTGTGGTGCACAGGCACGTCATGTGCGGCGCCCTGGTCTGACTGCGGCTGCCTTGCAGGCCCGGTACCGTTACCTCGTGTGTCATGCTGTCTCGGGTGCTTTCCGTTTTGTTGCTTCGCATCGGTGGCCTCTGCCACGGGAACCGCACCACCCAGATCTCGCGACTTCCTCAATGGCCGAGCCAGCCGTGTAAAAGACGAGTCTTGCATTTCTGCACCAAGTCGCGCACTTGGACTGTTTAAGCGGCTTGATTTGCCGTTGGCCAGGCTCGAAATCCCCATGCCCGACCCGCTGCTTTTAGAAGCCAAGGCCGCGCCTTGGCTTTTCGCCGCAGCGAAGTATTCCTCCGCAGGGTCGTCTTCGTCATCATCACTAAGTTCTGCTTTGGCCACCGCTGCCTTGTCTGTGGGTGGTTGTTTGGGCGCCTTGGGCTCGCGCTTCGTGAAACGCCGCTTCTGCATGTTGTCCTGAACCTCTTGGCGAGCCTTGGCATCCTCCACAGCTTTGGCCTCTGCAGCATGGCAGCATAAGCCACCATTGTCAACAAGCCATCCACATTCACTCGTTCTATGGGACTTGCCCATAACCTGGTTGACACTGACAGCACAATCCATGGTTTCAGATGTCCAGATCTGCAGACCCACTCTGCAAATTTGCCTGCCCGTCCACATTGCTCAGTCTCACAGGCTTTGTTCCACTGGATTTCGTGTTCAATCCTCTACTGACATGGCAGGAACACACGTAAAGATCTTGCTCAGTAGGCGCGAACAGGAGGGGGGAAGCTTGATTTATGTGAGCGTCGTGATCTTGATCGTAGTGCGTCAGCGCGTGTAAAGCAGTAGCTCCAGGACAATGCGCTGCATCAATTAGGTGCATGTGCATGGTTCCCGCTGGATACTTTTGGTGCTCGTACGCTACACACCGTCAGCCATCACTCACGTGCTTCCCTGTCCTTGACAAAGAAGAGGTAGAGCACAGCCAGAGCCAGGGCGATGATGAAGAAGTTGCCGAAGATGACCATGGTCACATGCAGCAGCCAGACCCACCAGCTCACCGCATCCTGCGGCACAGGCAGCAGCCGGTTGGTCAGTCCAATGCCAAGGTAGGCAGACCAAACATGAAAGGTGTTTGGCTACTGAACATCAAGGTATAGCACAAGCTGCAGCTCTTTGGTGACATACACAGTTTCGCAACCTGCTGTGCTTTAGATCCTTGCTTGCAATTGAATGCGGCAGGCGTTTGAATTAACAGAAGGACAGTGGCTGAATCTGCCATGACTGCTTGGTGGCATTGGTGAGTGCTTGGTGACACGGCATAATCTGAGGGGTGTGAAACGGTTTGTTGCTGTTCCTGTTTGTGGTGTGCCGGGTGTCACAGTCACTGCCCTGCTGGGCCGCACCCACCTGACAATCGTACATAATGAAGACCCAGTCTGCAACGCAGTGGGGGTAGAGCAAAGCAGAAAGTGAGTGAAAGCTTGCAGTTGAGTGCCAGAAATTACGGTAAGGTATACAAACGGCTGTCACATTGCACCATGTGCCCCATGTGACACTACCATGTGATGCAGCTACATGTGAACAGCAACCCGACCCCAACTGACAAAGCTCCAGCATCGCTCAACATACTGTTTGAATCAGGGAAGCCGACACAGGAAACGGAACGGGATGTGCACCACCCTGACATATCCTGAGCAAGGAAGCCAGACGAACGCAACGAACAAAGCAGGCAAGGCAGGCCAAATTCAGATAGAACACAAGACAAGCGGCCTGGGCTAGCGTCAGGGCTCCGACATCACGCCTCACCTGATATGGTAACGGTTTGGAAAACGTTCAGCCAAGCCAAGAAGATGGTGTCGAAGTTCCGCTCTCCACCTTCGTCAATATCTGGATTGCCAAGGGGCGTGCACCACAAGCCATACGGGGTTGGGCTGTCCATATCCGGTGGTCCTGGCGACCAGGGGCATACATGGCCTTGACCATGGTTGTTGTAAACCCCAGAAATCGGCATGGGCACGCCAGTCGCATTGCTCCACACCACATTGCGAATGAGTGGTGCACTGCACACATCCGTGTTCATGCTGTCATCCACTATGTAAGTGACGCCAGTCAGCTCCCCAGTGATTGCATCCTGTGAAGCTGAACTGAAGTCAGGTGCGCCGCATCGGCCTAAAAGCCTCCCAGCGTACAGCTGCACCGTTGTCACACCGAAGATAGCAAACTGCACGCGCATCAAGAGCAACACAAAGTCGCCCATTAGCAGTGGATTGGCTTGCAAGCATGCTGTCTTGGTGATCATTGACGCTGATGGCAAACTGTACTGAGTGATGGTTTGGCTTACAAGCGCACCAGGCCGCCTTGGTGGTCAGCACTGTCGGTCGGGCGATACCCATACCCACTGAGAAGACATCACCTCAAGTGTGCAGGCTATTCAGGGAATGTCCGTCTGTCTGTTCGAACCTGGTTGCTGTTTAGGCCGCAGACCGTGGGTTACCAACATGCAGGCTGTGATGGCAAGCTGAGAGTCAGCTGTTACATATGTACAGATGGCCTGCTGCACATTTGTTTGTTCATGTAGAACCACGGACGTAGATCTAGTCATATTCCAAAGCGGGAAAAAGCTTTCCTCATAGAACTACCCACATAGAACGCGGCGAGCACCAGGACGTCCACCATCATGGGCAGAGAGCGGATCAGCGTCATAACGATCAGCTGCATGGGCAAGGCACATACATCATCAT
Organism: Chloromonas sp. AAM2; assembly: GCA_004335635.1. NCBI lineage: Eukaryota > Viridiplantae > Chlorophyta > Chlorophyceae > Chlamydomonadales > Chlamydomonadaceae > Chloromonas > Chloromonas sp. AAM2. The sequence goes on along the minus strand of QAXH01001037.1, from coordinate 29,650 downwards.
GATCAGCCAGAAGGCAAGACACAGGGTCATCACTAACAGCTGCATGGCAAAGCAGCCACTGGCCTGCCCGCTGTCAATGCTATCCGTGGCCGCATGACTCTGCCCGGAATCTGTGCGTTTTGCTGTTGCTGGATTCATGCACGTGCTTATCACACAAGATGAGGACTGCATGTATGGTACCACAAATTCAATGCACACTAGCCCCGTCCGATAGCCAGCCCTGTTCTCACCTTCATCTGCGGGATTCTTGTGATTGTACGCAGCGGTCTGAGCACACGAATGGACCGAATGGCTGTACCATTGGCCCCTAGGGCTGTGAACTCCAGGAATGAAACGCACACCACAAAGAAGTCCAGCACGTTCCAGCCTGCACGTGTGTTCGCATAGCAGATTCTGTTTGCATGGACAAACAGGGCGAACATGCAATGCCTGCTGCAAAACCCAAATCACAAGCGCTTGCTGCTCCTGTACGTGCGCTGAACATCGCTGGAACGCCAGGGTCATGGCTGATGTGCCAAGTGGACCTCATGCAAGGGGGGTTCCGCCACCTGGCTGTACTCCACGGTTCCCGGCAGAGCATGTGGTGTTGATGCTATACTGGCCTTCAGCCTGGGGCCAGTGCTACAGCACTGAGCTTTCTGGCATGCCGGTACGGTGGCATGCGGGTGCCCATGGCTCACCGTCCCGCAGATACGTGTTGGAGTCGAACAGAAAGCCTAGAGCTATGATCTTCAGTGCTGCCTCGGTGGCAAAGAGGGCGATGAAGATGTAGTTTGCCACCTTCAGCCCTTGGCCCAGGGAGGTCTCCCCAAACAATGGCCGGTTTGTGTCCATTGCAAGAGTCTGCAGTGCGATAGGAGAGCAAACGCCTTATACCAATGTTTGGTCAGCACTGCAGCTGCTGAGCATGGGAGGCACTGTCTGGCTGCATGCTGTGCTGCACATTGCCACTGTGTCTTGCCACTGATAGAAAACACGTGCCATTGTGTAGCCAGCACTGACGCTATTTGACAGCAGGCAATGCCTGTCTTCCTGTCGCGCCGTGAAGGCACTGGTCTTAGCTCTTGCCACTGATCCTTACCAGGCAGTTGGCTATGATGACCAACAGCATGAAGACGTCGAAGGCTGGCCATTTCACTGTCTGAATACAGAGCTTGCGCAAGCTGTTTGACTTGCTGAACAGCAGTAGTGACTTGGGTGCCAAGCTGAAGCTTACATCCTGCGAGCAGCGTGTATACAGTGAGTTGCAACATGCCAGGTGCTGTCATGCCACACCTTCTGCATGGCTTGTTCAGGTGTTCTATGCAGCCGATGCCAGCCCGTCCGAGGCTGCATGGAGTGGCAAGCTGCCCAGACTTCACCCATGGCATGCATGCATGCATGTGTCCGAAAGCGATGAGGCTTACTTCGTAAGGCTGCCACGCAACTAGCTGCTTTAAGGCCTGTTTGAGCCGCTCCAGCCTCGAAGGCGGGACAGGAGTGAGGCCCGAGGCCACATCCTGAACCCCAGGCCCGGGAATCTGGTACAAATCTGGTAAAGCGCCTCCGCGGGACTCTTCCATTTACTTGCGTTATTTCGAGGCCATCTTGCTGCACGTAATCAGCTTGCGATGCACATGGCGGGAAGCATATGAGGCCAGAAACGTACGTCTACGATAAAACTTTCACTTCACTGCCGTAATGCCGTAAAGCGCATTTGATGACGCGCGGGTGACTTCCCTGCCACGTCAAACGGCATTGGTGAGCGAATGTTCCTTTCCTTGCCTGTATTTCCACGGCCCTTGCACGGTGTTGCGTCAGCCTCCGGTGTTTCAACTCATACGGGTACCGGTCAACACAGGACCGATTTGCCAGCTGTCCACGAGCCTGGCATGCCATCACCTGTACAAATCTGGCATGGTCTTCTAACAATGGTACTGCTGCCAGGCTTTGCCCATCTGGCTATGCATCAGCCACAACCAGTGTTGTTGTTGGGCACAGCATCCACGCCGCGTTGCATTGCTTCCCACACAGAGCGCATTCACAAATGACAGTACACTCTCTTCTTTCCTTGGCCCCAGTGGACGTGTGACTCCGGTGTTCCAACTCACAAGTCCGTTCACACCACATCCCAAAGCTAGGCTATGCAGCCTGTTCTATTGATGTTGCTGCAGTCAGTGAGTACAGACAGTGATTAGACAGTGATTACAGTTGCCCAATCAATGCTACTGCAGGTCACCCCCGCGACAGGACCACCAGAATATGGCAGAGAATGCACACAGCTCACTCACTTGAGTGTGGTGCCTCTGCAACGTGCATGAGAGTTTGTGCGGCCTGGCTAATGCTCGGCAGCGTTCCAAACCATAACCTTTGCGTTGAGTGTGGCCAGCATGAGTGCCACGGCTTTCTTCTGAGCGGCTTTCCAAAGCCTTCCAGACCGAACTGAGTTTGTGTTGCATGTTTTAAGCGTCGGCGATTTACACATTCAGGCCTGGCGCATGTGTGGTTGTACGCCTCTGCATGAGCCCGAGGTTTACGGCTGGGGACTATTGGACTGTCCCAACGTATTCTCTGATAGAATTACCAAGCTGCAATCCTTGTGTTTTCTGGTTGCCCTAGTCCAATTTTCTTTGCGCCCACAGAGCACAACCGGCACGAGTAGAGCATGCAGCTCGAAATAACCATCACCCATGCAGTGGCCTGTCGTCTGGAGGAGTTTTCTGCCAGATCTGCTGTCACCCATCAGTCATGTCAAGCTTGTCAGACACGAATGTTACACTCAACCAGTCTGCAACGTGCTCAAGCCACCACAAAACGTCAACGCTACTGACCATCTTGACATGAATTTTAACTGGTTTAATTTTAATTGGTTGAGTTGTAAGTGGAACACCTTGAGTTGCTCAACCTGGGTCCAAGTAATACGCCGTGTACACATACACCCGCAGTACATGAAAATAATACTGAAGCATAAGCCAGTTACGAATCGCGTCTATGCTACAAGTTGATATCACGAGTGGTCTGCTGCCTAAGGATTGAATCATGAATGAAATGTGGGTCAAGGTGCCTAGTGGTTCTGATGCCAAGTCGAGCTGCCTCAGCTACGGTGCCTTGCTGCTATCTCAGCAGCCTAAGCCACATCCAGGAACAGGCACACGCCCCTCAGGGTCCAGTGGATCCAAGAGTGCTTGCTTTTGAGCTGCGCTGTGAAGACCTCCTCACGGAAGCGCGCCTCTGTAGTGTAGACCGGGCATTGGTACGCGTCCTTCATTTCCGCTTTGTCGACAGTAACGGCCCGTACCAGAATAACAGGCATGGGGCAGAAAAGCTCCTTCGGCTTGCTGTCCTCCAGCACACCCGCCTTGTCATCCCATCGGCAACCCTCCAGCGTCAAACCATGGACGAACGCACCATCGCGAGATGGCGCGTCGATTTGATCGGGCTGCTTCTTGGTGACTTCCGTAAGCACCACTGTCTTGTCCAGAGGCCAGTCGTTACGGCGGGCCGTCGTCTGCATGACGGCTGTGAGGAACGACTGTGGGTTGAACAGGCCTGACAGCCACACCACCTTGGGCACGCCGAGGTCCGCTGTCCACTCAATCAACTGCTGCACGCGCTGCAACAAGTTCTGCAGCCAGCTGCCCAGGGGCCGCAAACTAGGGTAGGCCAGGTTGCGCCAAGACCCAGGCACCGCATCCGTTGCCAATGCTTTCATGAGCCTTTCCATCGGCTCGCTCATCGTCAGATCGCCCTTGAGACCCAAATCCAACTCAGCCAGCGATCGCTTCATCTCCGCCAGGAGCATGTTCATGCGCTCGCTTTCCTGAATCGCCACCATGACGTATGGCGTGTATTCATCCACGCGCCCACGAATGTCTTCCATGTCGAACTGGTCAGGCAGACGCTCAACCAGGTCGTCCAACACCATCTTCGCCTTCTCCTCGGTGCTCATGCCGCCCTCGCCACCTGCCTCACGTGGCTGAAGCTGCACCAGGGAGTTGCAGAGCGTTTCCGCCTCACGCAGCTTGAAGCCAATCTCGGCGTTCGGGTGCAGCCCGTAGGCCTGGGGCGTCTCAGGAGGCATCTGCTCATCCACAAACTCGAGCACCTGCAGGGAGGCCAAAAGCAGATCATAGTTCAGTAGAGCGAAATAGGATCTCACAGAGGGGGACGAGTAGCAGGTCAGCAATTCAGAGTACACAATGCAGGCAGCCATCACACAGACATGTTTTTCCAGACATAGTGATTTGAGACTGAGCAAGATTCCCACAAGTGCATGCAGCCTAGGCCGCAAACCTCAGCCTCTCAGCAAGCAATGATATCGACACTGACCTGGCGATGGTTGAGTGTGTTGGGTGGTGTGATGAATCCAGGGAACATCTCCATGCCCTCCAACAGGCTCTCGTTCATGTAACGGTACAGGTAGGCGTTGGCCAAGCGGCGATCCCAGTCCTCGACAATATGGCCACCGTACATGATCTCGCCAAAGATGTAGCGCAGATCGTCCCACGGCACCTTGACATTGTTTTCGAGGTAGTTGTTGGCAGTTTGGCCACAGCAGAGAAGATCACCAGCATTGAAGGGATAGTTCATGTTCCAGCCGATGCCACTGGTGGCGCCCGGAAGGTTGCCAACACCAAACTTCTTGCGCTCGAGGAGTGCCGCATGGAAGTAGCAGAGTGCGAAGACGATGGATCGGTACTCTGCCTGCTTGGCGCATGACTCGAGAATCTCCTCGTTGAAGTTGTTGTATGCACGACGCAGGTTGGCCTGCAGCGAACCAGAAGGGCAGGTGAGTTAGATAACGATTCAGATCAGAACAACACTTAGATGCAAAAATGCAAAAAACTTTGGCTGGTCAGCAACCAAATGGGCAAATCACGGTGGAAGTGAAAGCTCTTCCAGTCATCGTCTGACCTGGTTACCATACAAGTACCTCAGGATTGGAAGGGGCAATTGACAGACGATCCACAGTCAGCACTTGACAGCCCACCTGTCAACTATACCAGCACAATTACAGACAATTGACATGCATTCCATCCCACATGCTACACCTGAACTTTGCCAACGCCAGCCCCGCGCACCTTGAGCCCCTCCGGCGGTTCGTTGGTAAGCTTGATGGAGTTCTGCAGCAGGGAGATGGGCAGGCCCTTCTCCAGCGCAGGCGGCGGCTCAGCCGACAGGAACAGCCTGAAGTCAGGGTGAGCTCCCTCCACAAGCTTATCAACCTTCTTCTCAAGCGGCCCACTGGTCCAGTCAATCGTCAAGTGGATGTTCTGGAGCAACACCCAGCCGCCGTTCTTGTGGGCATTGTTCAGGTTGTTCATCGCAATCGGCTCCTGGCCCTGGCCCAACGACACCGAGGCGTACTTTCCGGCATCCGCTGTAAAGTTGAGCTTGCGACCGAGCGCTTCGACGCTACCAGCCACGTCGACACCGGGTGAAAGGAAGACGAAGATCGGGACGGCGGGCGAGGAATCCTGGTAGGAGCGTTCCAGGTCGTAGGGTTGGGACGTGACGTACTTTGTGCCAATCATGGATTGCACAAACTTTGTGAGGGCGGAGGTGAGGCGGTCGGGGCGCAGGGCGCGGAAGAGCAGCAGGCGATCGAACTCAGGCATGCGCTTCCAGTCACCGGGCAGTGGCTCGTCTTCGGGACGTTCGAGCTCCATCCACTCGCGCCAACGCTTGGAGGCACCTGCGCATTGGCAACGGCAAACACAACCTCATGTTATGTTATGTTCAAGCTCAAGAAAAGCCTGTCTGCCGCGACTGCCTGTTTTGCTTAACCTCTTATCATGCAAGCCAACTGTGAGATACAACACTTGTATAGCAGCTGCAGTGGCGTTATTTTGGTCCAGGGTGTGACATGAGGCCTGGCGTTACGGTAGCAGATAGATCGTTGATATTTTAGGTCGGCACAGCCTATCAAGACCATCCTAGCTTGTCGCAGGGCTAGCATTCCTTACCAATCAGGTCCTCTGGCAGGCTGCCGTACTCGTCCAGCTCCTTGAGTGCTTGCACACTTCCCCAGACGCTGTCACTGATCCAGTCCGCCATGGGGTTGTCGACACCCATAACCTTGGGGCCACGCAACAGGTAGTCGAACTTCTGATACTGCAGCTCTCCACGTGCTCTCAGAATGGACATGCAGAGCTGCGTACCAACGATCAGCTTGTGACGCTCAAACAACCCTTGTGCGACGTAGGCGAAAACCGTGTAGCACGTGCTCTCGATGAGCAGCTCGACACGCTTGTCGAGGTCGACTTCCATGCCGAGTTTCTCGGACTCTGCAACCTTGCTCTCGTCCTTACCGCCAGGGCAAACATCCATGCCCTTCTTCAGCACGTAGACAAAGTTCGCCATGGAGTAATGGTAAACGCGATCCAAGGCGTTGAGGTTGTCGACGAGGAAGTAAACAAGGGAGCCACGTGTCGCGACTGGGCGGTAGACTTCCCTAGCCTTTGCGATGTTGACCTCTGTGGCACGTGCAAGCTTGACCTTCTCCTCGATTTCAACGGAAGTACGCTTGGTCTGCTCGAGGTTCTCGATGAGCTCAATATCCTCCAAGATATCGCCTTGGGCGTTGGCTAGACGCAGCAACAAGCTGTTTTCCAGCTCCTGGAGAGTGATGTTGTACTCGTTGAGCTGGCGCACCAGCTGGGCTGCTTGCTCCTGTAGATCGGGGCGCTCGTGGTCCACCACCAAAGCCAGAAGTTGGTCCTCAAGACCCTGCGAGGGTAATGCAGTGTTGAAGCACGCAGTCAGCTTCAGGCGAAGGTCATCTTGTACAGCTTCAGGCAAAGAGCATCTTGTACTGCAACCAGTCGACAACTGCCCAGAGCACTGCACACTGCTGGACGATAGGGTCATGAAGGGCCGGTTTATAGGCTGCCAGTTAGCACGCATGAGAACCAGGCTCCCAGCCAAGGTGCCCTGCTGTTATCTACTTCCTACGCACCTTCTCTGTGACGCAGAAGTTGACCAGGGTTGTCTGCGCGTTGATCTCTGGCTTGTAGTGTGGGTTGGACAGCTTGGTCTGCACAATTGAGGCAAATCATTTATTTATTGTTGTGGGAATCGAGCAGAAGATCTCCATTGCAGGCAGTTCATTTTGCAGTTGTCTTTAATCAAACCCGGCTAAAAGGAGGTTGAATCGCATGGCCAGCCTGGGCAGTTCAAAGCAGTCATTTAGTAACTTCAGTGCTGGCAGCAGAGCCAAGCAACCCACACGGCATACCCATCTAGGTCCTCTCCCGCAAAGCCCAACCATCAATCCAATACAAACTAATCACAAGTATCGCTACGAACAAAACAAAACTCAACCCTGACCCCCACACCACGCACCTGCAGGTACAGGCGGAACTTGGGATCGTACTCGACCTCTGCATCGCCAATCTTCATGATGATGTTGCGGCCCTTCTTGATGGTCTGCTTGCCGATGACTGGATCAAGCACAGCGTCGATATCCACTGGAAGGTTCTCAATCAGAAGAGGCAGGCCGTTCTCAATGCAGTAGATGACCTGCAACACAGGTGAAGGCAGGCGTGTTTGGTCGTGAACATTTTGGGCCAAACAAAGACGATGCAACGTGTGCAAGCAGCGTGAATGACAGAAGTGTCCTTGGTTCTGGCCATGGGGGTGCATAAATGGGACTTCAGGTGTTCGAAGGCTGGAACAAACTTGTACAGCAAGAGTCAAGCCAAGCACAACAAAAGGTTCTAGTGCGTGTACCCAGCCTTGCACTCACCTTGTCGATGTACTTGTGCTGAGACTGCTGGATGATGATCAATCCATGGGGCTCCTCGCGATTGATGATCCACCGGATACCTTGCAGCTGAGGGTCGACCATCAGAGACCAGCGGCTGGCATTGCTCATGATGGCGCCGTTCTCAATGGACAGAGGATCCGTGGGCAGGCCTTCGTTCGCCCAGCGCGCCTTGGTTGCGTCATCGGTCAGCAGGTCAAGAGGCTTGATGCCAGCCGACATGGGGATGGAGCGCTCGATGAGATCTGGCATCCACTTCTCGCCGACAAGCTGCTGACGGAAGTGCATGTTGAAGGGCGCAGCGTAGGACACGAACGCAGCGGCAACCAATACATCACCGACCAAACGACCCTCAACGCTCTCCATGCGCTTGATCTCAAGGTTCCAGCGTGCGTTTTCGCCGGATAGACCGTTGATGAGGCGATCGGCAAGCTGAGCCTTGCGGCTTGTGCGCTCCGCCTGGGCAATAGCAGCGTTCTTATCGGCAGTTGCTTTCATGAGGCCGTCTTCCAGGGCAGCGACACGATCTTGCAGCTCCTTCACGCGCGCACGGATACCGGCCAGCTTCTTGTTAGCTCCCTCCAGCTTCCTGTTCGCCTCGGCGAGCGCCGCGCGCTTGGGCGCCACCACCTGGTAGATACGGAAGTACTTGCAGATGTTGATGACCCAGCCGCAGAGACCGGCAGCGGCAGAGGACTTGGAGCGGATGTTGTCCGGCGTGAAGCCGGCTTGGCTCATGTACTCCTTCTCGACCACAGCCACGCAGTTCTCGGGTGTGTTGTCCTTGTCGAAGTTGATCAGGGACTTGAGGAAGGCATCCACGTTACCCATGCACTGCAAGCGCACGCAACCAACACATCTCTTGTTCAGACAGCATGGCACGCACAGGAGGGTCAGCTGATGCATGGCAAGACGCAACCAAGATCTCGAGTTGGAAATGTTCTGCTGGGCTGCAGCATCAGCAGGTCAGTCTCAGTCTGCGGCACAGGCGCACGTTTCCACAGCCAACTCACCTTCTTTCCTGCCGCCCAGCTGACGTCCTTGGGCACCTTGCCTCCCGGGGCCGTGAGCACCAGGCAGGCTGACACCACGCTCACAACCTCAGCAGCGGGAGAGCCGAAGGACTTGAGCTCCCCCAAGGAGCCCTGGACACCACAGCACACGGCAGATAGCATCATCAGAATAGTGTGGTGTGCTAGGACGGGTGTTACCATCAGCCAGTACGTGGCTCAGCAACATTTGCTGCCAGTCCTGACAGTATGAGGCATACAGGCATACCGCAGCCACCAGACAAAGACCATGGATTTGATGCTCACTATTGCAGCTTTTGAGCAACGACAACAAACAATTTCAGCTGATTTGATTGTCCCTACCTGGCTGATATGGTGTGACAATAATTGTCGTCATTAACATGCATGCTAGAGGCGCGCACCTTGTCAAGCGAGTTCAGGGCTGCCTCTGCCTCTGCAATGATGGGCTCTGCTGCCAGCAGGTCACGCGCACACTCCTCCTGGAACGCCTGCACGTCGGTCTGCAGCTTGCTGCATGCCTCCTCGTCCTCGCGACCAGCCTGCGCAAACACAACACACATGCATGCAACACTCTCGACTTGCAACTCGCAGATTGAAAAGTGAGGCAGCAGGGCTGCTGCTCAGGTAGCTCGGTAGAAGACGGATTCACAGCAGGTTTTGAGCTGATACTTTGTCAGATGACTGTTCAATTCAGTGTGAGAAAATGCTCCACTTGAGGCGAACCACACACACATGGCCATGCTAATTGTCGCAACTTGTTTCACTCACTCAACACACTAGTACAATAAACCGGCAAACCCACCTCCACAGCCTCGTCCACCACCGCCTTCTCCTTGCCAATGGACACAATGAGCTCGTCCGTCTGCGACTTCTTCTCCTCGACAATGATCTGCTCCTCCTTGAGCGCCTTCTGCAGGTCGGCCACCTGGGCGCTGGCCTGTGCAATCTTGTCCACGCCGCTCTCGAGCCGCTCCTTGGCGCTGCGCAGCTCGCTGCGCTTAACCTGAGAAGATACAAGCAAGCACAAGACATAAGGGAAATGGCTGTGACAGCATGCAAAGCAGCTCGCCATGCTGAACCTGGGAAGACCGCTTCACGCCACATTGGGGAGACGACTGCAGTAGTGATCAACGCTGTAAAGAAAGACATGCGATGCTGATGTGATCAAGGCAGTGTGCTCCTGACAGCCAAGCGCAGGCAAACACACTCTGGTAAGGGGGCTGCAAGGTGAGCAAATGATACGAAGAACCTGCTGCCCTGTTACAGGAGAACTTCTTCAAGGTTGGTACCCGACACCTGAATTCAGGGGACTCACCGAGAGCAGCTGCTTGTAGAGTGAGATAAGCTCCAGGTATGACTTGGGCGTGGTGTAGTTGTAGCGCCTGTACGCTTCTAAGAACCGCACCGACGCCTCCGTCACGCACTGATGCGCATAGGCCATGTGATAGGCCATGTTCTCGCGCACACCCTCGTCCACGTTGGGCACATCCGCGAGGAAACGTTGCGCCACTGAAACCAGCGCCTCGGAAGGCCAGCCATGGAACCAATCAAACATGGTGCAGTTGACGAGTGCGGGAAACTGGCGAGCGCGGATGCGGAACTTGTCGCCAACGGGAGAGAAGCACAGCACGATGTGCAGGTACTTGCGAACCTTGTTGATGAAAAAGTCCCACAGGTTCTCGGTCGTGTCGAGGATTCCTGAAGGAACACATGCAAGTCGCCCAGGTTGAGCTGGGGCTGCCCAATAGACCTGCAAATCTGCATTCTAGCCCCCCGCCTCACTCGGCTCAGTTCAAACAGCACACACATAAGCATGAGCCATTTGTTTTTTGCAGGGCTCTATAGCAGTCATCAGCCGTAGTCGTGCGAGTGTTGCTTACCTGCTGCCTTGCACTCATTGCGCACAGCGTTGGAGAATGCCTCCTTGTCTTCTGGTGTGAAGAGGTCAGCGATGTAGCCAGTGGACAGCAGGTCGTTGATGTATACAAGGAACACCTACAGCACGCATTTGGCATGCACGGTTGAGCTGATATGCCAATTGAGGGCGCACTGGACAAGATATTGACTTGCCAATGCAAGCAGTGGGCTAAGGCAGGTGCCCCACGTCAGCTGAGCTATGTAAGCTTGACAAGAGTGTCTTCAAATGTTGACTGGCAGGCCCTAGGGAGATCTACGCAAATGGGGCGAGCCAATGTTCCCTTACCTCCTTAACAATTTGGTTGTCTGTCATGAGGAACGTGATGGGAATGCCCTTGGTTCCGGCCTTGCGGTAGAGGTTGAGCAGGTTCTCCTTGAACTCAGTCACGCCGTAGGTGGAGGAAACGCTGATTTGGCAGACCTCATAACCGCAGATGAAGGAGGCCAATCGCGCTAGCGACTGCTTGCCGCTGCCGCCAACGCCCACCAACATGGCATTGCCACGTGGGAGGTCGATGATACGTGCGATGCGTGTGATGTGCTCCATGGCCTGCTGGAAAAGCACCAGCTCCATGGAGGCGTTGCTCTCGTTGTACTCGCGAAGCTTGTCCTCGAGAGTCTTCTTCAAGACCTGCAAACAACAGTAACGGATCCGTGTAAGCAGGAGGCGCTCAACCAGGACAGTCAACCACTACTGGAAGCCCAGCCAAACCAGCAAAGCAAGAGCTGGTGCCAATCGTGAAACGTATGAGGACTTCGAACAGTCGCGAGTTTCAAAACACTCACATCGTAGCTGGGCACATATGTGTACACCGGTACGTCTTCTGGCGTGGAGGTCATGAAGCTTGTGTAGAGCAACGGGCGCTCCTCAATGCTTGCGATGCCTCCGCAGTCATCAAAGTACTTCTTGGTCACGGCAAAGCGGAACTCGTCAAACTTCTGCATGTCGGCCTCGTTCACCATGCGGTCGCGGAAGACGCGCTCACATTCGTGAACCCAGAGGCGAGCAACCTGCATGGGCGAAACGCACAGGAGCAGACAGGCCCATCTGAGATCAGGATGGTGCTTTACTAGCGAAATGCTACCTGCTTGTCACGCGCGATGAGCCAACTCGCACTACTTGTCCCGCGCAATCAGCAGGTGCGTAACATATATCACCCTCGCTGGCCTCTTTACATTCATGCAAGCGCACCTTGACAGGCTCGCGGTAGTATTCCTTGATCATGCGGCACATGCCCTGGGAGATGTTGCTCATCTCACGCAGGTTGAACTGGTAGTGGAACTTGACAGCGCTGGGCAGGAAGTTGTTCATCACCTGCACAACCAAGCCACACACAGTCAGGCCACTGCCTGCAATTCCAGGTAATACTGAAACCTGTCCCAACGCAGCTAACTGACCTACATGGCAGTCAGATGCTAAAACGTGAACAAAACCAAAACCTCACTGCGCCAGCCAACGCCGCAAACGCTAGAAAACGCTCAAGTGCAGGCAAGTATGCATGTGTAAGAGCCCTCAGCTACAGCCTCTTTCTCACGTTGCGGTGCAGCTCAATGCTGGCGTCCACCAGCTTGCCCGCCATCTTAGCCACATCAGCGTCAAAACCATTCATGTGTCCATCCATGATCTGGAAGTACACACTGCGCACAATCTCTGGTGGCGGCATCTGCACTGCCAGAGTCACGAACTGCCGCTGCATGCGCGGTGTGATGTTGAAGGACCCGGCTGTGGGGTTCATGCACGCTGTGTACTGGCAGTTGATGATCTCCTTCAGGACGATCTTGACCTTGTCATACCTGGACAAGGGAAAAGTGGGGCACTGCAGTCTCGAGTCACACTGCGGATGAGGCATATCAAGCAGCTATCTTGGCCTCCGGAACGTACCAAGCCTTGGCCATGTTACTTTTGACTGCTCATGGCTCAGGCATATTGAAGTGGCCTTCCTGGCAGTCCTGTTCTGTGCCTATGCAACTGCGTGGGCCTTGACTCACCATCCGTGGTAGTCGATCATCTGCCTGAGCAGCTCAATGGCCGACTGTGTGTCGTACTTGTCCACAAAGGGCATGTTCATGTCGTCCACAAAGTAAACCATTCGGCGGGAGCCTGGCGGCCCATAACGCACACCTGCAAACATAGGCGCGGAGGGTCATTTACTTGAATCACAGCATGGAAGCCTTCATAGGATACGGAATGGGCCCCGAGCAGCTTCAACGCCCAGCAAGCAGTGCGGGGCAGGCACATACTAGTTTACGGCATACTAGTTCTGGTTCTGGCACACTTATCTGCATGACCCATCATTGTCCAGAAGAACCTGACAGGCATTTCACTCAGGTAGAGCACCCTTGTGTTCCTAGCCTTGCCTGGCATGCTTCACAGGCATTGCAGCCACTTGCAGGTAGCTGGAGCCACCTTCCCACTCACCACTCTTCTTCTCCAGTGGCTGCTCCAGGATGACCTGGAGTGATGGTGCATCACTGAAGGAGTTCATGTTGATGGTGTAGTAGGCCATGTGCTCGCTGTCCATGTTGCGCAGCTTGTTGATCATGATGGCGGTTTTCCCCGTGCCTGTGTTGCCAACGAACATCACGTGGTGCTTGTTGGCCACCAGGCTGTCCAGGAAGTAGGTCAGGCGGGTGGTCTCGACGGTGGGCACGAAGATGGAGTTGTAGTCTCCAGGGAAGTATTGGAACTTGGGCACCTGAGGCGAGGCGAACGCAAGCCACACAACACACTAGTGAGAAACTGAAAAAATGCCTTGATTTCAGATGCTCTGGTAACCCTTTACCGCTCTTGCAGCTGCTGGTAACCGTTTGCAGGCGGCGCAGTCATAACGCATTGTGTGCTGCAGGGGTCAGGTGGATGTGGACTGCGACAAAGATTGACTTGATGACTGAACATTGTTGAGCCGTCTAGCCCTGGACAGACCTGTTTGCCTCCACGGCCACCGTTACCCAAAGCCCCCTGTTTCTTGCTGCTCGCTCCTTGCACAAGTGTTGAATTGACACGTGCACAACAACAATCAACCTGGACTGCAAGTTTTCGTGTGCAGCCAAGAGTTACAATGAGTTACGCCAACTAGCACCCTATTTCTTCCTTTGTTTCCTTGCTTCACCTCACCCATTGCCTAACTTGGGGACACTCTGGTAAGTGATGGTGAAGTAATTGTTGTCTGAACACGTCCAATGGCCTGTTTTGCTTCATAGCTGACCCCCTTGCCTTCGCACCTTGTCCTCCCACGGCACCATGAGGCACTGTGCCTCGTCCACATAGTAGTCGTAGACAAGGCCCTTCTCCGGGAACTGCACGTTCTTCCACTCGCTGATCCACCACTTGGAGAACTGGGTGCGGTAGTCGGTTACCTTGTCAACCAACATGCAACCGCCAAAGGCCCACACGCACGTGAAGACGAAGTGGTACTCCAGCAGTTTCTTGTCTGGAGGAGGAGCGCCGCGAACTGACTCCTGCAAGGCGTAAGGCACGGCAATAAAGTGGGACTTGAAGTTGAAGCTTGGGAAGTCTCGCTGTAGACGCTCAGCACCACCAAGGTTAATGGCTGGGTAGGCCACACTAGGTCCAACCAGCCAGGTCGCACTGCCACTGGCTCTTGAGACCAAGTGTACAGTTGCTCAAGCCTCGTCTGTCCTGCGAAATATCTGTGTTGCTCACCTTGGGCAGGATGCCTTCCAGCATCTTGCACACTGTCATAACCTGGTTGACTGCTGGCAGCGGCACCACGCTTCTGAAGTTACGCCGACAGTACTCCAAGGTTGGGTCCACATAGCGCGTGAACAGCGTTGTCAGCAGAGGACGGTACTCAGCAGCCTCCAGTTTCTCGATCCAAGAATCGACGACTGGCTTCCATCCGACATCGTCAGCGTTCACGTAAATGACGCCACCACGTGATACCGTTGCAGGAGAGCAATGGTTCATGTGGTTGATCTCGAGCAGCAGCCTCATGGAGGGCGACAACGGAATACGCTCGTTAGAGGCCAGCGTAAGCATCTTATTGTCGTCCATGACTGTGTTCATCGACTCGATCCACTCCGCGTCGATATCGCCATCCAACACAATCCACTGGTGCTTGTTGATCTTGTTGTTGGACAGGTCGCGGAAGGTCACGGACATCAGACCCTCCTTCCATTCACGAGTGGCAGGGTGGAGGTACCTGCGCAATGGTCATAAGTCAACGGCAATGATCCAGGGCATGCACTCTGCAAAAGAAACCGAAGAATGCGCAACAGGCATCACAAGCGCACAAAGGCAGGGCTTAGTTTGCTGGGTCGCTGTACTCTTCTGCAGCGCCATCTCTGAGCCTGGCGCCTATCCAACATTGTCACTCACCCATACAGCTCATTGCGAGTGACGGACTTGGGGTTGATCGGCCTGTAGATGGTCTTCTCCCCATGCGACAGCTGTGCCTTCATCAGTGTTCGCCAGATGGCGGTCTTGCCACAGCCGGCAGGGCCCAACAGGAACACTGACCAACGCACGGCAAACAGCTCACGCAGCTGGCTGATCTTCAGCAGGAACATCTCGTCTGGCTGGTAGCCCAGGCTGACGGCAGCCTCCCGGACCTGTAAAAATCGTGATGGTGCAGACAATATGAGCGTGAGACTGCAGTGCACGGACGCTGTTGTCCTGTCCTATCCAAGCATGCCACATGAGCAAATGGTGATCCAAGACATTCCAGACCGAGCCTCGTCATCAGTATCACAAGGCAGGAAACCCTTGCCCTGCATTCAGAGTGTGTCACCTACCTTTGCCTCAAACACAGTGTCAATGGCACGTGGCACAAGCTCCATGGTCTTGGGGAACAAGTCGTTAAGCAGACCCATGAAGATGGATGTGTCGTCTGCCGTGAGCTTGCCCAGGTTGAAGTCGCGCAAAGCGCGCAGCAACACCTTGTCCTCGCTGAGCTCAGGCGCGCCGCGCTTCATGCTGCCTGCCACATACAGCGTGGTCTTAATGGCACGCAGCTTCCAATCGTAGTGGCGTGACTTCGACAGCAGATCCTCGCAAAGCTTGTAGAGGATAACGAACTTGCGGGACAGCAGCTTGGACATCTGGAAGCCCTCAGCCATGAGCATGATCTCGCAAATCAGCGCCAAGTCAGGCACCACCATCGACACGGGGCGGAAAAGCGTCTTGAGCGACTCAGGCAACTCAGCACGACCTGGGTAGCCAGGGTTCATGGTGATAAAGGCCATGACGGTGTGGCGCAGCCCAATTTCCACGTCCTCGAAAATGAAGCGCTCCTTGCGTGCGCGAATGGCATCCAGCACGGTCTTGTACTGAGTCGAGCACACGGATAGCACAGCCACGGGAATGCGGTTGAACTCGTCGAAGCAGCCCCAAGCGCCGGTCTGTGCCAAACCCTTGTAGATCTGTCCCATGGCTTTGTAATCCATCTGATCGGAGCAGTTGAACACGTAGCACTGCACGCCCAAGGCGCGGGCAAGATCCTTTGTGGTCTCGGTCTTGCCTGTGCCGGCAGGGCCAGCAGGCGCACCACCGAGCACCAGACGCTGCGCCTGGGTGAGCGTGATGTAGCAGCGATCCGTGAGGGGCGTGATACAGAGGCAACCGCAGTTGCCGATGTACTCATAGTTGTAGATGATCTCGGCATCGCAAATGTTGACCTGGCTGTTCTTGGTCTTCTCGTTCTGGTAGTACCTGCGGCCACATGCGCGTGACAAAGAGTTGGCGGGAAAGCGAGAAAGTCAAAGCGATGAGAACCGTTGACCTGATGGTACGCATCAAAGGCATGCCCAATGTACAGGCCTGTGACATGTGCCATTCTGGAACGAGGCAGTCAGCGTCCTTTTGAAGTTCAACCAGTCATGCCCAGCGTGTAGACAGGATAGGCAGGCGTCGTCCTTTTGAAAAGCAACCAGCAAGAAACAGTCATCTTTGCAATCGCGCAGGCATCTTCTCCCTCTCTCTCACCTGAGCTGTGACTGCCACTGGAAGCACATGCCATCCTCCACCCTGTCGTCAATGAGGCGCTGCACCACGTCACGTGCATGCACGTCAATGGTGCACAGTGTGATGAGCTTCTTCCTGTCCAGGCTGCTCAGCTCTTTGTTGATCTCGTCGATCAGGTCGGCAAGCTGGGCCACCTGGCGCTCCCATTCCGCCTTCATGGCGTCCTCGTTGCCTGAAAGCACAACAACCATTTACTGGTGTAAGCAGGTCAGCAGTGGGAACAGCTTGCCTGTACATAAGCACAAGTACTGGACCAAGTACCAGAGCCGATCCACTCACCCTCCTCAAGTTCCTCAAAAGCCTCGTTGACCTCCTGAGTGAAGAACGTACGTGTGACCACGATCGTGTTCTGTGCCGAGTACTTGAAGATCCACTGGGTGCGCGGCATGTCGTCGTACGTGGGGATCGCCTTGCGGAACTCGGACGACAGACCGCCCTTCATGCTGTCGACCACGTTCTGGAGCCAGTGCTCGACGGGGCCGTCACAGATGCAGTCATCGGCAAATTCAACATATTCGCCCTCGCCTGGACAAGTGCAAAGTGGTCACACAGAATACAGTTCAGTTGCGCTTGCGTAATGGATTGAGATGAATCCAGACCCACTCATGGTGATTACAGTGCTAGAGGGCCAGGCAACGGAAAGACAAGCCTGATACCTCATGCAGCATGCCAACTCGTCATGCGCGACTATTGATGCTATTGTTATCTTATTATAGCAATCCCACGTGCCTCACCTGAGTACATGCCCACTGCAATCTTGGTAGGCTCTCCCCGCTCGTCCTTGCGGAACGACAGGTTGTGCGTGTTGTCAAAGCACTTGGGCAGGTGGCGCAGGATGAGCTGCGGGTTGGAGCCCTTGGACAGGATGTCCAGCAGATCGGCGGGGGCCACGAAGTAGAAGCGGGGGAAGGCGATGCGCTTGGTCTCCAAGTAATCCTGTGGGCAAGCAATGCAGGCAATTGCACAACTCAGGGCAGTGGTCGGAGATTGAAACTCTGTGTAGCCGCTCGCATGCTGACTGGCTCCGTTAACCATGAAACGTATCACGACTGTTTTCTGTCTCAACTGGTTATTGAATTATAACCGTTATCATTGATGCAGGTCACATCCCTTGACAAGTGCGCATCAACACAGTTGTAAAGAGGCGACAACGACAACAACACAAGCCCTACCTGCAGTGCCTTCTCGCACATCTCCAGCTGCGAGAGCATGTTCTCCAGGCGCTCCTGGCGCCCGTCCAGGTTGCAGGCCTCCACCACATTGGTGGTGTCGGGTGCACTGCGCATAAGCTCCTGTAGGGGGGAACACAATGGGTTGCACATGATCAGGTGCAGCTGAAGGATTAGCAGCAACTGGAGCAACCAGGAACTCTTTTGTCAGCACAATCAACAGGACTGGGGCAGAAACAGGAAGTCACTCCACTCTTGCAGGCAACGGTCCATTCCCTCACCTCCTGTCGCTGGGGCCAAACTCCAAGGGCCTTACCCTAACCAACCCTAGCGTGTTCCTGAGCTCACCTGGAAGTCAGCGTTCACAACATCAAAACGCTTCGAGTCCTCAGGCAGCTGCACACGAATATCCGCAGAGCCCACAAAGATAGATTCGAGCGCCTGCCACTTCTTCTGCACATCGCCCCACGTGCTCATCACGCTGTCGACCGTTCCAAGGTTCTTCTGCCAGCGCGCGACTGCGTCCAAGAACATTGGGTTCGTCTGCACGTATTTCTGCCCGGACATGTTTTGCAGCTGCAAGTTGTCGTTTTCCAGAGCCTCTGTGATCGCATCGTCGATTTGCAGCGCCATGATGTCGGTGTCCTGGTAGGGCGCGAAACCGAAGTTCAGCGCTGCCCACGTGTCCTCGATCTTCTTCAGCTGCTTCTCGATGTTGAGCTCCTTCTGCGCCCTGTCGACGATCTCTGAGCAGGCGTCCACGTAATTGTGCAGCTCCAGGGCAAGCAGATCGCCCAGGCTGAACTTGTCATCCATCACGAACGTCTTGCCAGTGGTCTGCAGATCAGAACAAGACATGCAAGTCGAACAAGTGCCTGGCCTTCATATCCGGCGCAATCTACACAAATACTGGCCCAAGTCCCACAACAGTCTGCTGTCGTCATGAAAATAATTGTTTTGTGCTAGATGTGGTGTGGTAGACAGTGCATCAAGCGGTACCATTCAGCACCAGCCATGAAGGCGTGCTAGCAAAGTCCACTGAATCCCTTATGCTGCCTCCACCGTACCTGCATAAGCAGAGTCCAGTGCCTGTCCCGCATGGCGGGATGGTGCAGGTCCTGCACCAGCGGCAGGGAGGTGAGCATGGCCTTGCACGCCTCCTCAAGCAGACGGAACACCTCGTAGTTGCGCACGGCCTTGTTCAGCGTCTTGATGTCCTTGCTCAGCTTCTTGGTCTCCTCGACAAGGAAGTCCACGTCGATCTTGTCCCAAGGCGTCTTGTACCAGTCGCTGAATGTAAACATGACGGCGCCAGCTGCATGGATAGAAGCAACGACAACCAGCTTCAGATTCAGTCTCACAGGTTGTTAAAAACTGCACGGTTGCCACCTTCACTTCAGCGTGTGCAGAGCAGTCTACCATTGCTGGCTGTTACCAGTGGTTCTGTGCAAGCCTACATAAGTAATGTGCACTGGTCACCGCAGCCTGATGCAAGGGAATACTGGTGATTTGGGGTATGCTGTGACAAGTGCGTGACCTCAGCTTAGTGTGCGAACAGCGCACTCACCCATGTCCCAGAGGCTCTTGAGGTAGAGCAGCTCCTCACTGCACCGCTGCAGCATGATGTAGTCAGACTGGTAGAGCTCGAAGAGCTCCTGTGCCTCCTGCAGCTGCTTTGATTCCGCGGTAATGAGTGTGACACTGGGGTAGGAGTCGACACTGCCGTGGTGGAAGGCGTCCAGGATGGCGTATGCGGGCTTGACGTGCTCCAGCTTGAGCTCGGGCACGGGAACGCCGAACGGGGCGCGCTTGAGGAAGAACTTACGGAAGTCCTCGACGCGCTCGGAGAAGGCGTCGCTCTTGCGACGGATCTCAATGGCCTGCATTAAGGAATGAAAAGAGTAGAGTGCATCGTGAGGCAATGAAACAAAACAAAGTTTAGTAAGCGGAAACAAGCCGGCGTGCTACCTTGCAAAAGCACTGGTCTTTTCGAATTCATCGTCTGTCAGGTAGATTGTGCTACAATGGAGTACAAGAGAATTCGCGAGCTGCCATCACATGTTGCGGTGCCAGTCGCTCACCTCGGCCTGCTGCAAGGAGGCGAGCTGCTCCCTGCGGTTGAGCATCTTCTTCTTCAGCCCCTTCCACTTGAACTCCGCGTTCTCCAGCTGCTGGAGTACGTTATCGTTCATCTGGATGCCGAAACCATGCAACACGGCGACTGTCTCCTTGAGCGGCTCGAACATCATGTCGGTGCGCTCCGTGCGCTTACGGATATCGCGCATGCAAGTCATGATGTCATAAAGCGCCTTGCGCTTCTCGGCACTCTCCTTATCCTTCTGCTCCTGCGTGACCTCCTCATGCTCCCCATGGTGATCGAATTCCTCCTCCGCCACCTCGCCCAAGACTTTCAGCTCAAGTGTCGTGTTGGACTTGTCCATGAACGCGTAAAGCTCGCTGATGCTGTTCACGACCTTCTCTTGCAAGAAGTGCGTGAAGAGGTAGACCCACTTTGAAGCCCAGGTTGACAGCGCAGTGCGCATCGGTTTTGCGTTAATCTTAACCCAGCCGATGGTCTGCATTGCTGGCAGGCTCGCGACCTCCGTGCTGATGCCTTTGTACTTGGTAATCTGTTCCTCAAAAGCGGCAAGCTTCGGGTCGTCCTTTGAGCCATCGGAAAGGGTTGTTGCGTACTCGGCGAGGAACTCTTGGAGCGCGGCTTGCAGGTCCTTCTTCCAGAGGTAATCGAACTTGGAAAACTGGGCCTTGAAGTCCTCGCAGCGCAGCTCATTAGCCAGGGAAACAATCATAACCTGCACAATGAGGCCAGAATTGTGTGTGCAAGGTAAACGTCAAAACACCACAACCGTGGCGCATGCTGCCCACACCAGTCCACAACTCAGGTTCGTCTATCAAAGGCATTGATATGGCTGAGCTGTTGAATGCCTAACCTGCTGCACACGCACGCCACAGAGGCATGGTTTAGCCTAGGTCTAGTCATGGAGGCATGTGATAACACCCTCAAACTCGTCAACATGGGTGGCTGCACGCAAACCAGTCACTGAGCCAGTGTGCCACTGCTACCACGCCTTGACCCCCCTCGTACCTGGTTGATTGAGTCGTACACGTCGAAGTCCTCCTCGAGCTCCTTGCTGTAGTTGCCCTCGCCCACATCCAGGCGCTTCATCAGCTCCCCGATCTCACAGAAGCTCATCAGCCACCGCTTAACCATGTCGCGCACGCCCTGAGAACACACGTGCAAAACGTTTGTAATGCAACATGCTGTCTCAAACTCGTTCAACGCAAGCCATAACCAGCCAGCTGCACATGCATACCAGGTGATCATATACCCCACACACAAATTAAGCCAATCTTGAAACATTCCATTCCAAAAACCAATTGCCAGCCCACTGTCATGCCACACGTCAGTGTCGTGCCATAGTCAGGGCCTTGCCATGCCTGCAGACAAGCTGTTAACCCGCACGAGGACGATCACTGCTACCAGGGCATCCTCATCGCACTTCTGACCCACCTTGCCATCTGCGCCCTCTCCTAGCTCCGGCTTCCACACGATCTCCGGGGCAACCAATTCCAACTGCACCTCCAGTAGCGGTGTAGCGCTGTCGTTTCTGGCCAGGATCTCAGGATCAATCTGGTTCAGCAGGTAACGGATAGTGCTTGTGATGGCGTTACTGAAACCGTCAATGACGATGTTGGAAAAGTAATCCACGTAGGCCTTCCAAGAGGGCATGCCCTTGGAGACCTTGAGCACGCGGTTGCTTGAGGACAGGAGCTTGGTGATCTCTTTGCCTGCGTCGCGGATCTCCCCATGGCGTTGTTGGATCAGGGCGGAGAAGGACTCGTTGAGCTCCTCAAAGGTATACACCTGCGAATTGTTTGTTTGTGTTGTGTTCGTTTATGCACCATCTGTGTCCAGCAAGCACGGACATTGAGCCATAACAGCACTGACATCAACTTAGTTGAAGGCGCAAGGTGCAGCGCGGTGCAGGCGCTAGATCAGGCTTCAATTCAACCAGACGCCTGGATGAGATGAAGATCTACTTGGCAGGTGACGCAGGGCCAGTCCGTGGTGAGAATGGGTCACTACATCTAGTGACCTGGGCTCTTCAACTAAACAATCAGAGCGTGTAGGTTGAAGGCCCTTGATCAGGACCAACTCGGGACATGACTATCCTGTGAGCCGGTTTGTGCTGCTTCCCACCACTGCTATGCCATTGAATGCGCATGCCAATCCAATGCAAGCCCTCGCTGATGCACGTACCTTGCTCTCCTTCCTGTCGAACATCAGGTTCTTCTCCCAGGTCTTGAGCAGCGCCTTGGTGGCGGTGACGTTGTCCTTGATAGTGGACAGGATCAGGTCTACGTCCTTGACCATCTCCATGCACTCCTTGATGTAGACTTCGATCTGGTCACTCTGCGGTGCACACAAGAAGCATCATTTGTGAGGAAAGCTTGTTCATATTCTTTGCTGTGGCAGGAACGCTGGGGCGCTGAGCAGGTGAGACTTGCTGTGCATGCTTTGTGCAATGTGGCTTGGCAGGGCAAACAGAGCACATACGCCGTCAATTGGTGGACTTTCCGCCCACCCTGCCCACACTCAACACATGAGCATGCCAGCCTGGTGTGCTCCCACCTTCCAGTTGAGCTCCTCCTGACCCCTTCGCAGGGCAACTTCCACATCCTGCAGCTTCTGCTCCACCAACGGCTTCTCCACTGCCAGAATCGTACGCTGGATCTTGTTGTAAATGGAGCAAATCAGGTCGAGGCTGGAGATCTGCTGCCTGAATGTGTCGCTGTGCTGGAAGATGGTCTGCGCGCTCTCCGGCACCTCCACCTTGAGCAGGAGGAAGTACTTGGTCTCACGCAGCAGGCGCACCAGCTCGGGATCGAAGTTGACGCCGAGCGTGCCGTTGGAAACGGACAGCAGCGCCTGGTTGAGCTTCTCATCGCTGGTCGCTGCAACCCGCTCGCACCAGGTCGCAACTTGCTTGCCCTGGTATTCCCGCATGGCGTTCATCAGCGACTCAAAGGTCTTTTCGATCTCCTTCGCCTGGTCCATCTCCATGATCGCCTTGTTCATGGTGCGCAGCTTCTGGATGGGCTCGTCGATGCGCTCCACCAACCCACGCACCCATGCGACTGCGCCGGAGTGTGGCGCGCTGTTGCGTGCAACAATTGGGTGGTCCTTGTACGCATGGAAGATGTCGCTCACATCCTTCAGGTCGCATGCGTACGTGTACAGAAGATCAGCATGCTTCTTCTCCAAGTTTGCGGCAATGACCTCGCGATCGAGCAGACCCTCAAAGCTGTCGAGCAGCTTGAAGGTCATGCTGATGGTGGTGCAGTCATCAAAAGCCTGAATGATGATGGCTGCTAGGCGGCGCTCCAACTCGCGAATCACCACGCGGAAGGCATAGAAGTCCTCGTCAAATGCCTTGGCGTCCGTGTCCATCACGTCGTACGTCACACCCTGGAAACGTTCCACGGCCGCCTGGAAATCGCTGTGAATGGCCTTGATTCCGTTGGTCAGAACCTTGCCCTGCGTGGACATAAGGTGCAAGGAGCGTTCAGAAAAGTCGCCACGGGCTACAGCCGGGCCGGTTATCCACATCCGGCTACGTCCAGGCTGGATAATTTGGATCAAAAACATCCACATCCGAGTTAGAACTAGCGCGCCATTAGAAAGTGAGAGGCATGTCATCCATGCTATACATTGGCCTATACTTAAGCCTTGCTGTCCATTGTTCCGTTTCAGGATGTTAAGTCCGTATGGGCTACGTCTGGGCTGGCCAAGCTAGGAAAATCATCAGAATCCAGCCTTGATGTCCACTGGGGCGGCTCGCATCAGAAGTGTTGTGATTAATCAAAGTAGCATGCGACACGTTGACCTGGTATCCATTCAGCCATGCTTCTGCCCACCTTGGTATTACCAATCTCCACCCTCTCCAGCTTGTTGAACTGCACACACGTGCTCATCATGTCCATCATGTCGTGGCACCGCTCCATGAAGGTATCCAGACGGGAGAACAGGCTGCTGTTCTGGAACTTCCATGGGTTGTCGGGCGTGTCGGTCACGCTGACAGCCCGGTACTCAAAGTAGTAGTTCTTGAAAGCGCCCAAGATGCGCAGCGTCAGGCGAAGCTTGTCAACGGCTTCACTGGGCTCGGTCTGGATCAGGTCACTGCCTGGGATGAACTTGCAAGCCTGCACACACGCACCACATTCACAACATGTGACAAGAAGTGCCAGAACAAGTGCAAGAACAACATTAGGACACTCAGTGAGGTCGACCCCTCAGCACCCTCCTTGCTGAGCCCCGGTGTACTGGCAGCTTGCAAGGTCACGATCAACGACTAATTCGCAGCATCCTTGCCGCCATCCATTCCTGGGTAGCCGATCAACGGCACAGCTTGCACTTTGCAGACTGCTCAATTTAAATTTTACCCCCAGCTGCTGCCAGAACACTCAACTGGAACCTGTGAAGAAGCACATCTGATGTGAAACCACACACGCACACACACACACACACACAGTCATGCATCCCAGCCACACCCACCTGCATGATGAGGTCGTTGCACATCTCCTGCATCAGCGTGACAAACCGTGCAGCGTTGTTGTAGTACTTGGAGTGCTTCCAAATGAGCATGAGCGTGTGGAAGATGGGCTTGAACAGGTCCACCAGGGCTGGGAACTCATCCAGCATGTTGAGCTTGTCAAGGTATTTGCGCAGGGGTTTCAGGAACTTGACGTTG
This sequence comes from Chloromonas sp. AAM2, assembly GCA_004335635.1. NCBI lineage: Eukaryota > Viridiplantae > Chlorophyta > Chlorophyceae > Chlamydomonadales > Chlamydomonadaceae > Chloromonas > Chloromonas sp. AAM2. The sequence goes on along the minus strand of QAXH01001037.1, from coordinate 5,033 downwards.
TCATTCGCCTCCTGACGGGCCAACTCCACCTCCTGAAATAATCTGTGGGAAGTGGCCAGACAGGAATACTGGCTTTCTACATGTGACAGATACATATTCGTCAGCATGCTGCCATCCAGAGAAGCAGGGGGCCAAATGTGGACACATGCATGTGCATGCCTTAGCTGAGGCCACCAGACGGTTACTGTTTGAACATAGCCCATCTGATGTGTCGCCTGGCCTGTCCTGAATCCGAACCATCCATGCGAGCATGCGCCCCTACGACATGCTCAACCCAATCCATGACACCATATGTGGCATCCTGCTGTTGCACCCCACGACTACGTGCCCAACGTGCCCAAACCAGCCCATGGCACCATGCACTGTCGCATCCCATGTAATCTCCGCTGCTGCATGTATTGTTGCATCCCACTGTTGCATCCCATGTGACTTTGCTGGCCTGGTTGCTTTGCTTTCTGGCCTGGCCTGAAATCCAACCATCCATGCGCCCCTGTGATACATTCAACCCAGCCCACATTGAATCCAAGCCCTTACCTCTGGAAAGCTGGGAAGTAAGTGCTGCGTGCCAGCTCCAGAACCTTGACCACCTTCTGAATCTTCTCCCCAGTCAGCTGGTCATGGATGCTGTTCAAGTTGGCAGCACGCTCAGTCCAGAAACTGACTTCCGCCAGTGGCCCCGGGTAAGAGTGGGGCACCTTCAGTGGGGCATCAGGGTCGGCCTTCAGGACGTTTTTGATCTGCTTTGTCCACGTGACAATGGCGCTTTCCAGGATGTGGATTTTGTCCTGGTCTCGGAGGCTGGGCTCGGAGGTGGGCTGGGGGACGATGGAGGTTGGGGGCAGGGGCAGGAGGGTCTGGCCCTTCATGCTCCCAATGGTGACGCACACTGCATGTGTTGATCAAAGCATGCATGCACATGTGGTGCCGTCCCTGCGGTGATGCACACTGCATGAGTTGATGACGTGTATGGGTGCATGACTCGAGGCCGTGCATTGTGCATGTCAGCACGTGTTGAGGCCATTGTGTAGGTTCAAGCTATGAGATGCGTGGCCTTGATGTCTTTGGCTCTAGATGCACATGCACGGCCTAGGTGTACATGCCGTTGTCGCACAGCTGTGACCCCAGAATGGAACACAAGCATGCATGCATGCACAGGTCAGGGCATGGTGGAGCCCTCTGCTCATGTAAACTCTTCTTCACCTTTAAGCGTTGCATGGAAAGGAAAACGCAGTTACATGCATGGGACATGCTAATGACACAAGCAGCTCTCACGATTCACTCCAGCCTTGGCCACCGTCTCATGCAACTACTCTCACAGACAACAACGCCCTGGTGTTCTGGCCTTTGTCATGGTCTCCGAAATACCACCCATGCTCACCGTTGGACACGAACTTGTGCAGGTTCTCCGTCACCTCCTTCGCCACCACATCTGGCCATCCCTGCTGGTTGGCTGGCGCTGTCAGCAGGGGCATGAAGACGTCCTGGGCAACCACGGCCAGGGTCTCCAGAGGCGCCTCACCAATCTCACCGTGAACCACCTACAGGAAAGAAGATTCGGGGTACTTTGTGGAGGGATTACCTGGCGTGCATGCATGGTCATGTTCTTCATCAAGAGACCGACCAGAGTGAGCGTGCGGGATTCGGCCAGGCCGTGATTGTCTGGCTGCCTGGCATGTGTGCTGCGTGTTGCATGGTGGACTGCATGCACGGTCGCATGTGGAGGGTCGTTGTGCACGCACTTACCACCTTCTTGATGTTGTCATTGTCAAGCTTGACACCGGCAGTTTTCAAGAAGTAGACCGTCTTTTTCTTGAACTTTTGGGGTGGCTTGACGGCCTGCAAGGTGGACATGTGGGGACATGTGCTCAGGACGCGCACCAATGCACGTACCGAAATGCGATGCATTTGATTGCCTCACCACAGCCAAATCCTTGCCGTCCAGGAAGAAGAGGAGGCGCATGACCTCCGCAGAGTCCAGGAACTGCATGATGGGAGCCCTACAAAGATGCAAGCATCGCGATGATCCGACAAATGTTGTTAGTCCGAAATGTTTTGCCCTCGGCAATCAGCTGGGCATTGTGGCTGTGCTTTACCTGGTCTCCCCAAGCAGCAGCTTCTGAAATTGCTCATCTCTGACTTTCAGCGAGGAAATCACGCGCTCTTGCAGGTAGTCGAACCTGTAAAAATAGGGATACAAGCTCAGGACGCGAGGCAGAGCATACTGTAGCTGCTGTAGTGCTGTGCTTGCCCAGTGATGACCGCATGCGAAAGGCATTGTTGACGAACCTGAAATCCTTCGAGCCCTTGGCGTCTTCGCCCATGATGGGGAGCGGGGCGCTACAAGCGCCAAGCTTGGGTCGGTGTCCGAGGCTTTACGTGTTTCTGCTGTGCCCAAGGGCCGAGAATAGTACCGCGGTGTGCGAAATTTGTTGGCTCGGAATGTGACAGGTGGACCTTTTGCAGGTCCTACCAGAAAGTTATAGTCTCTAATAACCAGTTCTACCGGCCACGACCTAATCGCTGCACTCTTGCTGGGCCTACCTTTTTGCACGTGCCGGTACGACGGCCGGTTCATTTTGAGCAGTTACTTTTTGACCTAGATCGCCTGATGCCTTGATCTTGACCAAGGCTATGAGTTTAAGAGCAAGGACTGCTTGCGCCAGAGGTCCAGAGTCCTTGCCTTATTCTGTTGGTAAAGCCATTTTCTGACAGCAGCGCCAAAGAACAGCCCAGCCACAAGAAGCTGTACCCGAAAAACAGCCCTGACAGTGGATCCTGCAAGCTGGGATTGTGGCTGGAGCAGCGTCTTGACCACTTGGCCCTAGGTGTCAGGCTCCTGGAGCCTTTCCTTGCCTGATTCAGTTTGTAAGTGCTCCATAAATCCCTTGTTGCATGCACAGTCAGGGATACACCCGCTGTGCTGGAATTCTTGCCATCTGAGCTAGAGAGCCTGCCACAGTAATGCACCAGCCTTGTCTTCCTACCTAATTTCTATCCTCATACATGCCTCCTCCTTGCTGCACAGGACACACTGGGTTTACAAGTACCAGCGCTAGACCACTCTCCTAATTCTGGCCCTCTGCATACAGCATGGACATCATAGTCTTGGACTTTGGAACCCGCACCTTCCGTGCGGGGTATGCTCACTCTTTTCCCACGGAGGAGGAACCCCGAATAAAGCAGCCCAATGCAGTCGAAGACCTCTCTCCCGAAGCATGGGCTGCCCCGGGCCCCAAACCACTCATCCGCCGACCCATGCAGAATGGAGAAGTTGCAGATCTGGACGCCTTGGAGTCACTCATTCATCACGCTTTCTACGAAAGCCTAGGCTGGGAGATAGGCCATGAGGGATCGGTGGTGGTGGCCGAGCCACTGCTTATGAATAAGCGAGCGAGAGAGCTGGTATCGCAACTTTTCTTTGAAGTCTTCAACGTGGATGGGCTGTTCATGCAAGACCAGGCGTCCTTGTCGCTATACGCCATGGGGAAGCTCACAGGCTGTGTGGTGGACCTGGGACACGGGAAGATAGACATCGCTACGGTTACTGATGGTCAGGTAGGCAAAGGGGGCTGCTATGTCAGTGATGGGGGGCAGTAAGTCACTTGTGTCTTCATCATGCCGTACAGCAACTTCGTCTGAGCTAGTTCGTGGGGTGGAGTGCACACACACACACACACACACAAAAAAAAAAAAACCGGGGCCCATGAATGAGCGGAACAGACTAAGCGCGTGGTAACGGCACATGACGGTGCCTGCTAGCTTGGTTGTTCCGTCACAGTTTGCCAGGTGTCCTCCCAAACCCCTTGCTCCTGCCTGTTCCCACCCTTGCAGGTCAACCCCGCCAGTGTGCGCCGTCAGTCCTATGCGCTCGAGGACATGACCGAGTGCACCTCCCTGCTCGCCTCCCCCCTCACTCTTGACGGCTCGCCTCTCACTCTTCAGCAGGCAGAAGCACTCAAGGAGGCGTGTACTGTGGTGGCGGGCAGTAAACATGAGTATGAGCTGATGTGCGGGGCAGGTGTGCAGGTGTGTGAGCAGGCACTTTGCACGCAATCATGCAGCGCAAAGCAATGAAATAAGGAAGGGCAAAGTAAAACTAATTGCTGGCAGTCAGCACGAGTGCAAGCTGCTACAAGGGAAAGGCGCGCATGCAAGGGGGTATGACCCCCCCCCCCTCTCCCCGGTCATCATCATCATTACATGGTTTATCATCACGAGCACGTATTCAATCACAGTTACAACTTCTATAATCACAAGTTGTCCATGTCTGACGGCTGCACAGGGGCCGGGCGAGGCTACATGGGAGTTGCCGGACGGGCAGCGGGTCTCCATCACCAATCAGGGTTACCGGGTAAGCGGGTCTCCATCACCAATCAGGGTTACCGGGTAAGCGAGCTGTGTGCTCCAGCATCATGCGCCCTTATGCCACATGCACCAAAGCAAACAGCAGGTGATGCAACGGCCGATGGGGTATGATGTCCACGTTTCAACGGTTTTTACCCTTGCATGCTCAGGCTGGGTCAGGGCAGTACCCATTCCATCCCTTGTCCTGCGACGTCTACCCTGATGTACACACAGAAGTATGTGTGCTGTACTAATGCCTACACCGCCACAGTGGGCTATAGACCATACACCCTGAGCCAACAGTCAATGAGCACCAGGTAGTGTCAGGCGATCTAATCCTGGTATTGCTGTGACCTGTGCATAGAACAAATGTGTTTGCACGTGTGCATGCATGCAGTTAGGCGAGGCTCTGTTTGACCCTTCAGTGCTGGGCCCTCTGCCCCCGTCAGCGGGCCCGGGGATGCATGCATGGGCGCAGAGCCCGGGGCTGGCGGAGGTGGTGGCGGAGTGCGTTGCGAGCACCAGCCAACTTGACCTCATCAACAAACGATCGGGTGGGTGCAAGGCTTGGGTGTACGAGAGTAGACCGAACCTGTAGAGCTGGTGGTAGAGTATCCTGGAATGTTGGTTCAAGCACACCTTCTTCAGCTGAGGTTCAAGCACACCTTCTTCAGCTGAGGTTCAAGCAC
>QAXH01001035.1:16532-42832 GCA_004335635.1 Chloromonas sp. AAM2 | reverse complement strand
AAGCTACATGCACGCCACCACGCCTCTCAAAACACCCACCAACCAACTCACACACATGGCCATGCGAGACATGCTACGTGTTCAGATGCGTGATTGATGTTTCCGCCAGCTTCTGTTCCACTTGCGGGACGATACACACTCTCACCCCGGCGTGCTTTGCGCAAGTACATTGCGTCCATGAGACAGATGGTGGCCACCCCCGAGATGACGGGCATGCCCAGCACCGCTATGAGTATGCCCAGGTCGCTCCACTGGTGTTCGTCCCGCAGGTGCAGGTACGCCGACTTGACGCGGGTGGGCAGGCTGCGCACAACGCACACACATGTACGCACGCATCAGCTTTATGGGTTGGGAACTTGCAGGTGCAAAAGTGGTAAGGCTGTGCATGGGCGCGACGCATACACACACAGTAGCTTGTGGGAGTGTTGAGCCTTCCAGGTGCAGAATCCCGAAGCATTCATGGCTATATACTAAATAAACCAAACGATTTCAAGCTCCCCTGGGTTTAAAGCTCCCCTCTCACTGGCTAACTGGTTGGCCCCACCTGTACGCCTGCCCCACGATGCGCCCCAGCAGGTGGTTGGGGCAGCGGTGCGGGGCCAGCGGCGGCTCGCCCTTGTACCCCTCCGTGGCAAACTGAACCATCTGAAGGCGCGGGCACGGAACACAAAAAAAAAACAATACGTGAGGCACGTGAGCAGACAAGGCAGAGCAAGAGACCTGCAACATCTTCAAAGGCTGTTTTCGAGTGCCATAACGTGCATATCTGTACGCACTGGACACTGCCTAACGATTTGTACACTACTGTCTGACCAGAACATTGCAATCCAAGCTTCCACAGCATTGTCACACCAGCGAGTGCGCGGCCTGGCAGCGCCCAACCCCTGCGGGCTTGCCTCACCGCCTCCCCTGTCCTTGCCCCCGTGTAGTGCCACATGCGCCCGTCCCTGAGTAGGTAGATGGAGGGGAAGGCCTCCACGTGCAGCTGGGACATCAGCACGCGGTTCTTTGGGCCGTCAATCTAAAGGGCCAAGGAGCGCGGGCAAGTGAATAGAGGAGGACTGATTTGGACACGTAGCATGGAGGGGTAAAGAAGTGTGTGACGCTTATGCTCAAACAGTAGTCAGAGTCACCCGGTGGTACGGCGGTACGGTGGTACGATGGCACGATGGTACGGTGTGACTGTGAACTCGGTACTTGACCTGGCCCCATACAAATGCACTTCTGGCTGAGCGAGGTGGACAGTGCACGTACAGCCTGTGCCAACCCTGCGTCATTGGTGTAAAACGCACTACGCCATATGCACCGTGGCATCACATGCTGTGCCTACCTTGGCCACATGCATGTCGGGTTTGTCCTTAAGTTGCGCTGCCATGGCCGTCCACACCGGCTCCAGCTGCCGACAGTGACTGCACCTGTAAACGGGCAGGAACGGGCCAGAAATGGAAGTGAAAGGCTTAGGCCAGGCCACACAGCTCGCATATGAGATGTTGAACAACGCTTGTTAAGGCACCCTGAGCTGTTGACAAAGATGCATTGATGTGGCTCCTGACCATTGTATGGCGCAACAGAAAGTGAGCGTCAGTATTCATCAACGCTTCAGGAACACATGCTTGCTGTTGGTGCTCCCGTGCATGACAGGGCCGCTGCGCCATTCCAGCACGCTTTGTTGCATTTGCAGTCAGCAGTTCGCATACAGCCGCCAAGTCAGAGCGGCGCTGGATCACGTGTGCTTTGTACCCTGATTGCACGCGCACCTGAGGGACACTGAATGGGGCTGTGACTCTGTCAGCTAGACGAACGGAACACACAAGCTGGAACACGAGCACTTACCACGTTGCATACACGTCCACTAGCCAGATGTCATTCTGAATAAGTTCATTGAAGTTCGCCTCAGCCTGTGAGCATGAGACTCGAGAGTGTATGCAGAGCCATGCAGGTGTTCGAATGTAGTGCTCTGCATGGGTCTGATCAGCTCTGGCAGCAAGCTTGGCCTGAGCGTCCCCCGCCAGAGTGCCTTCGGTCTGCTGCTGTTCTGCTGCAGCTTGCCAGCAGGGCTATGCAGGACACACGTGCCAAGCAACAAGCCATACCAGCCACTGTTTGCCTGCTTTACTGTACTGTCCGTGTGTGCCATGCTGTCCAAATGCGTCTGTCTGTCCACATGCTGCGTGTGACTGCCGGGTTCAAGCGTGTGCATGTTGAGTGCCAAGGCTTCAACTGGAGACGCCAAAATAAGTACCAAGTGTCGCAGGAATGCCCACAGTCCTCACCAGATCGATGACAGTGCCCGTCTTGGCCCTTGGATTGATTTTTTCGGTGCTTGCTTGACCTGCCTTTGGTTCTGCCCTGACGCCAGCCAGCAGCACCAGGGCTAACAGACCTATGAGCGCCATGTCCCTCCACCTTTGGACGGCTATAGGTATAGCCACAAGGTGTTTGGCTGTTTTATTGGAAGATGCTTTCAACAAGATAACGAATGGGTACTATAGGGCTACAAGCATTAGCTGGCCCCTGGACAGACCTTGCCTGCCTTAAATCTTCGTGTCCGGTGATCTGTTCACAATGCAGCAGCAGCGCACGCCAAGGATATGATTGATGCGTCTATATGCGTACAATCGTCTAGATCTTGAGGCAATCGCCGCATCTAAGTTGCCGTGCTGCAACCGTAACCACCCCAGAATGTTTTGAGCAGGGCAGGGCTCCCTCGCTTTTCTAGCTGATTTGCGTTTGTACAGAGGAGAGACAAGGCTTGTGCCGTCGTGTATTCAAAAGGCTGCAGCTTCATGAGCACCAGGAGAGTGGGTATACTGAAGAGACAGGTCATCGGCCTCTACCGGCAAGCTCTGAGGGTAGTGCGCACAAAGGAGACCGAGGGCGGTACAGGCTCTCAAAAAGATCTCAAGGCGTACATCCGTGTGCAGTTTGAGCAGAACAGGAGCGTGGCACCAACAAACATACAGGTGTGGTGTTGCAGTAGTGCACGCCATGGCAGCACCATCAACACCATACCACATTCAGGAGATACTTGCTGACGTACCTGTACAACTGGCAGTCAGAATACGCTGTTGCTTCCCATCATGATGACGAAATTCTGATGCTCAGGTCATGTATACATAAGCCTTCCAGACGTAGATGCTCTAGGTCAGAATATATCACGGCACGCAAGGCACCCTGCCTCTCTCTTGCCTCAGATGATGGTCGATTGCAAATGATCGTTTCACTGCAAGACGCAAATTTACTTGCATGTAAGGCCTTAGGGTTTGCCATGCAACAGGGCATCTCATTCAGCCTTGCCCGTGTCTTGGCCGCAGCTTGTTGAGCATCTGTTGAGGCGTGGTGCCCGGCAGTTGCAGGTCATGAGCGCCAGGGAGGTCACAGCTATTGGGGTGCACAAGCCAAGCACAGCACAACAGTGACCCCTGCCACGGCCCATGCTCAGCAAAACAAAAAGAAAAACACGTACCTCCGTCACCAAAGGGGAGAGACTTCAACCCATTCAAACTACCAACCTGCAAGCAAGTAGTGGAACTGAGGCGATTCCATGCCACACCAGCTGAGCAGAGCAGAGACGTTGCCTCTCGCAGGCAGTATAAATGCAAGAATGTAAGCGGTTTTGAGTGCACAGGCAATTCGTTGCACTGTTAAGAAGCCTTACGGCCTCAGCGCAAGGACAGCCATGACTGCAGGGGCAGCCTGAGCCAGGGACACGCTCTGGCAGCCATTGCTTGCAGCCAACTCTTGATTTCATGTCCAAGCTCATCACCAGAGGGGAGGGACTCCAACTCGTTCAACCTACACGTGAAGGGGATAGCGATACACCTGGATAGTAATGGTGGTGGTCACCCCTCGAGGTGCTGTCCTGACCGCAAACCTCGTTAGACGCAAAAGGGGCCTGAAAACATGCGTCTCTCAATGTTCATTGTCTCTCAAATGTCGTGTCCGTCTGGTTATGCAAGCGAAAAGTAGGAGAGGTATGAGGATGCCAACCGTCGGTCAATGATGTCCTCGTTGTGTCCATTTTGTTCCTGAGGCGTCGGTTCAGTTATTGGTCGCCAACCAGAGCCCGTACGAGGGGTTTATGCGCATTGACAGTTTGTTTGAGCATCTCGCAGCCTCGGCTGATGCAACACGAAACTGGCCTTACCTGGCAAGCTATTGTCTGTAGGACAGCAGGACGTGTTTATTCTGCCTTGATGGAGTATGATTGCCAATTTCTTAAGTGCTTGGTCTGTTTCAGTGTTGAAGAGCGCATCATTTGGAACATGTGTATGGATAACTGTAGTCCAGGTGTGCCGTTGCAGACTGCAAATTACCACCAGCATTTGATTGATTGTGAGCTCCGAGTGGTATCAAACCCACTTTACACTGGCTTTGATGATCACGTGTAGTGCGTCAGTCCGTGTAATTCACCGTCTCTTCAACTGGCTGCTCCTTGCCCTGACGGCCCAGATGCCGTGCGTCGCAGGCAGCATCAACATTCACACGTAGACCTGGGCATACACGCTGTAACTCGAACCTTATGTGCGTGTGTGATACATCTAAACCGAGTTGTGGCGAAGCTCTCAGTTTGGAGCTGAACCCATTATTAATTCAAGACCTTTTCTGTTCTGTTTGCGGGGCAGTAGCAGATGTTAGCCTGTAGCGTAGTGAAATGAAGCACTGTGTTTAACACACGGTATAATGGTAAAAAACGGAAGGGTTTTCCTGGGAAGCTGTCCAGAAGCTGAGTCACCACATTAGCGTGGGGTGGTCACCAACTTGATCCGCCCAGGAGATAACGCTGCCCCTCTGGCTTGGTGCGGCTTCCTTGTTTGTTTCAGTGCATGACCCAGGAATTGTCCCAGAACTGGTTTTTAGCATGACCAAGAGGTTCTGCTCGAGTTGGTGGTGATGCCATGCAGCTGGCCATGCTCGTGAGTTTGGGTCACCGCTCCCTCTGGCATGTCAGACGGATGTGAGACGGGCTTGGTTCTCTCCTGTCACGTGGTTTTCGCTACATGATATCTGTCTGCTGAACAGTGCATAACACGTGCACATGCTGTTCAGCTTGCTCAGTGGCTTGACAAATTGACCGAATGAGTGGCTATGGTTGTTCTCAGTACGATGTGTGACTGCCGGTTCAGAGGAGCAGTGATTCATGCTTCACGGTCACCATCTGCCTGGCTGGTCAGGCTCGTACATTCAACTGATCAAACCAGAAGTCAATCATTGAATGTCTCGCCTCAGCAGTGCCATGCAGGTACCATCCCCTGAGACTGTTGGTTTGAATATCAGCTTACTATAGTGGAGCTTGCAAAATCCAGAAGTCCTCGCACCTGGCTGTTGCCCCTCTGCCTTTGCCGCATACACCTGCTGACCCACATGTTGAGGCACACACCGACAACGAAGGATGTCTGCAAATGCAGAGAGTCATGCTACCGCTACCTCGAGTTTGTCAATCAAGGCATGCAGGCACTGCCCCTCCCAATGCCGGCCATCTACCGGCTTGCTAGACAGTCGCCATCCCATCAAGCAAACTCACACACCTGCCTTCTATGCCTTCTGTGGCCTGCTGTGCTTGAGGCGTATGTGCCTATCCTCCGTCCTGTCAAAGGGTTTGACCAGCAAGGTCAAAAACCGAATAACCGTGGTTCCGAAGCCTGGAAACGGCGCGCAGTACTGCGGCTGTGGGCAAAGGGGCTATTCCCGCTCGAGCTCGCCCTTTCCCGCGGTCGGTGGAAGGAGCAGCTGCGAAGATGCAGGTGTGTTTGCACACCTTGAACGCTTTGCAGCCTTTTGCTTGCAGTTTGCTCATCCGTGCCCTTGCCAAGGGTATGCATTCTAAACGCTGTGTTCTTTGCTTTCGTTTCGCAGATCTTCGTAAAGGTGCGGAGTCCTCTGCGGCCACTCTGCGGTGCATTGTGCTTGCAGCAGTACACGATTGTTGTGACCTCCAGCGCGGCTGGTTTCTAACAGCTTGCTGCCTGCGCTTGCAGACCCTTACGGGTAAGACCATCACCCTTGAGGTGGAGAGCTCTGATACCATCGAGAATGTCAAGACAAAGATCCAAGACAAGGAGGGTGGGTGGTTAGCTCGGAGGAGCAGCGAAGACGCCTAATGACCATGCGCATGGTCATCTATAGTACATACGAGAGGCTAGCTGGCGGCCGGGGCAGCCGAGACGTCAAGCATCAAGCAGCCTGTCGCCGGATTTGGCGAACTGCGTTTCTACTCTCGTCGCAGTCGCATGCAGCCTGCATAGGCGCACTCACAGCAGCTGGGCTAGCTAGCAGGCACCACCAAGTACGCGCAGCCGCACCCAGCATGTGACCTAGCCCTGTTGGACTGCTGCTTTATTTGCAGGCATCCCTCCTGATCAGCAGCGTCTGATCTTTGCCGGCAAGCAGCTGGAGGATGGTCGCACCCTGGCTGACTACAACATCCAGAAAGGTAGGCGCTGGGTAGGCATGGCCACGGGTATCTGCTTTGCATGGGCTCATGCAACTGAATTCACTGCGGGGTGCTGCCTGCTCGCAGAGAGCACTCTCCACTTGGTGCTCCGCCTGCGTGGTGGCATCATCGAGCCTTCCCTGCAGATTCTGGCCCGCAAGTACAACCAGGTGAGTCCCATGCATCCGATGCACCGACAGCCAGTGATGGATGGCGGGGCTTGTGCGGTGCGGTCAGCTATGCATGGCGGCAGGACTTGCTGCAGAAAAATGCACTGATCCAGCACTCAGCTGACGCTTACGACAGCAGCAGCATCGCCAGCAGCAATACTCAGCCAGAACAAGCTTGCACTGGCTTGTCTACTGTATAGGGGCGATTTGGGCCCATGTTATTAGTGTATGCACGCATGGCTGCCATACACGTGCCTGGAACGGGCAGCGTGTGCAGCCTTGCATGTTGGCCATTGATAGGGCAAATTGTCAGCGTTAGCACACTAGCAAGGGGCGCAAAATAGGCTGACTGTCTCCCATGGTAACACGCATGCAGGACAAGATGATCTGCCGCAAGTGCTATGCACGCCTGCACCCCCGCGCTGTCAACTGCCGCAAGAAGAAGTGCGGGCACTCCAACCAGCTGCGCCCCAAGAAGTGAGTGGGATAGGGGGCTAAGCGTTCGCCACTCTTCACAATAGCATGCCAACCAGATCACTGCTGATAACGATGCTGTTGGTGGGCTGGGCGGTGGCAATCCAAAGGCTTTCCGCCATGTCACCTAGCTGACAAGGAGCAGCATTGGAGTGGGGTTTGGAAGCGGGTGAAGCTGGACACACGTTCCAGGCGTTGTGTGCTTGGCTTATGCTTGGGCACGCAACAGCCAGGACACGATTAAGCTCTGGCAACAAACAGTCGAGCAGCTTCACTAGGTATTCAGCCTGGCATTGACAGCGGCGCCTAGCCAGCTGCGGCAGCTGTTACAGGTAGCTTCTGCACTGCTGTACTGCAGCGCTTCGTGCTGCGCAGTTTTGGCAGAATGTAACAGTACAAGTCAGTGGGCAGGACAGATTGCAGCTCTAAAGAATGACTCATAAGATCAGCCATGACCTGTTGGTTTCTAGTACTTTTTCTGTCGCCATATCATCGTCATGTTGTCTGCTACACCATATCATACCATACCGCTGCTACACCCATGTGCAGTAGCATCTCAGCTGTAGTACGGGCAGTGTCACGGGCTCATGCACCCTACACCCTTAGCCCATAGCCCGAGCTATTCTTACACGTGCACATGGTGCTTGTGGTGGCTTGCAGGAAGGTGAAATAAACTACGGGTTCTCTTCTTTGGCGCGCGAGGACATGGACGTGTGGACTGGTCCAGCTGCTGCACCTGAAGCAGCTCATGGTCAACGTGTCAGCAGTGCTAACAGTGCATCGCAGCTGCATCCATGCAGCCTGTGTCTCATGGTGCAGCAGCATGCAACTGATTGCGCATATTGGTGCCAATGCAGCACAAGCTCAAACGTTAATGTAACGAACCTTCGCCCAATCAAGTGAAGTTTGCGGTTTGGCTTGGCATGGACCAGTAGTCGAGCGGACGGCACAGTGGATGTCTGGTCTGCTGTCTGATGCGTTCGAAAGCCAAAAGAAAAAGGATGTTTGCCAGTTCTGGGACAGTTTTGTTGTGGCCACTGGTGGCTCTGTGACAGTTCGACTCTAGGGTTTGTTCGCTTTTGTTGGAAGCTGAGTCAGCAAGCTGCTCAAAAAAACAGAAGTTTGCCAGGTCTGGGACAATTCTTGTGTCCAGCACTAGAACCAGTTTTGAACTTCTACAGTGGAAGCAGGTTGACTGAAGCATCAACCAGAACGTAACGAGTCAGTGTCCAATAATCAACAGCTCTAAGTTAAGAATCAATAGTTCTCACTGAAAGTGCTCACACTCGGGCAATGAAGTTGGACAGTCAGTTTTCAACAGGACACCTCATCCTAACCCCAACAAGGATTGACTGGTGGCATGACTGTGTAGCGAGTTTCACTGGCCTGTGGGGGCCAATTTGGCTGCCCTGGCCTTGTCCATCAGCTCCTGTCCAGCCTGACCCAACCCTTGCCACAGCTCCCAAACATGTTTTTGCTGACACACACCGGTTGCAGCGTCAGTCCCAGGAATCGTCACAGAAATGGCAAACTGCGTTTTTTCCCTTTCGTGGACTGACTTCCAGCTTACATACGCTCCTGCAACGCCCTCACTTGCACTCTCTGTGAGCCCTGGCAGGGCTCTCACTGATCGGCTCACTCTCACTCCCCACTTGTGTGAGCAAGACACAATCGCACTAAGCCTTAGCCTTGCAAGCGTGCTTTGCAGCACCAGTAGTAAAGCACTGTGAGAGTCCGAATCTATGTCAACTACACCCACCAGCTCTCGCCTGTCTCAATTCTGAATTCAACAACTCTGAATACCAATCCGGGATTGTCTCCATGCCCTCAATACATTGCACTCGCTCCAACACTAGTTTCCCTAGTGCATGGCCTGGCCCAACACTCCTATACACACATCCTCAGCGTCCCTCAGTATGGCACGTGGCCAGACTCAACATTCATGCCCTGAAAATCTGTGTTTCTGGTGCCGTGTCCAGGGCACTTGCCTGCGAACCTACGTTGATGAACTCAACAATCATCTAACATTCAAGGGAAGTCATGGCCGAGCAGTCTGCAGGATGAATACTGGTACACTGTGGTACGACTTTCTACTGAAGCAAACCAAACCCACAGCTAGACATTGTGTCTTCTGGCAAGGGACTGCCACCCTTGATTGCAGCAACCTCTGGCAATTCTGTTCAGCAACACATGTCGGTATTGTCTGTTAAACCCAGAGAACACCCTAACTTAGCAGTCCCTGTTCACATGCCGTGTGGGCGTCTGATAAGTGAGGAACACAATAACATGCAGAAGAAGTAAATTCACGATTTGCAACGACAGCATGTCAAACACAGCGCAGAACACTCAAAGTCCTGCATGGCATGTCCAGGCTCTTGACACGCCCTGCAACCCGATAACGTGTGCTGGGCTTCCCAGCCTGTGTTGTGATGTGGTTGAATCTGCCATACTTCCCAGAGATGTGAAATGATATGAGCATGCAAAGGTCAGCTGGCCTCTGGCGAGGTTACTACACACTCACTGAAGGCAGGCCCGACGGCAGCTCTACGGCGATCATCATAATGGTCCCACTCCACGGCCATACAAACGTAGCAGAGGGTCCACAGTTCTGATCACAACCATGCTGGCACGTCAGTTCCAAGGCATACTAGTTACCTGTTTTACTGGCATCAGTGCATGTTGCTGAATACCATACGCAACAAGAGTTCTTCGCATGTAGGGAAAACGATGCATAGTGCTGGTCACTGTCGTCGCCAGACACACCCACGCCATAGCGCGTGGCCAAAACACATTTCTAACATGTGCACAACTGGCATCATGTGTAATCGCGTGAGCGCCATTCGTGCACAAGTGCAACAACTGCTGATTCTTATGGTTCACCAACTGCACTGTGTTTGAGCTTTCTGGCAGAGGAGCACTTGATAGGCCCGGGTAGCTAGATACCACCAGCCAGGTGATTGGCTTATGCCCCCTGCAACACTTTGTTGCTGCACTTGAAACCATGCATCAGTAATGTACCGACGCACCTCATGGGCCATTTCGGAATATCGGTGAGCCCATGGTAAGAGAAAAGGCAAGGCTTCACCACACTGCGCCAACATTTGGCAGACGTTTATCCACAGGAGACCGGCCAAAAGGGATGAAATGGATGAAATAGTCTGGCTAGAGAATCCGTTGGTGAACAGAACTGAGGTGGGGAGCGGAACACGACTATGGCGGCAGGTTGCCTGGTAAAGTATCAGCTGCGACATCATCCTCTTTATCTGACAAACCTGGCATTTGGCGTACGGTAACCGCGGATGCACTCCTGGCTTGACGTGTCGGGGACTCCGGCCCCTTCGTCGCGCCACCCGTTTCCGACCTGGCCGAGCGCATGACGCCTTGATCTTCCGCCTCATCCTCGGCGACGAAGCTGATATGGCTCACGTGGCCTTTAGCCGCGATCGGACCGGAATGGGAAGCCTTTGGAGTCACAAGCTTGCGTTTCAACACCCCCTTGTTGGCACTGCTGGCCGACTTGAGCACCGTTGCGTCAGATTCACTGGTCGGAGCGGTGACGCTGAGCGTGCGGTTGTCCGAGGCAAGACTGGCTATGCCAGTGGACGCGTTGAGCTGCTTCGGTCGCAACCCAGATACATTCCTACCACTTGGGGACTGGATTGCGCCCCAGATCCCGCCCAGCCCTCCGCTACCGCTGCTACCTGCAGGAGCAATGCTACCACTGCCGGAAACCCTTGGATGGTCTGCTTGCGATGCCGCGCTGACGCTAAATTGAGCATGCACGCCACGCGGCAGTGCAAAGTTTGACATGGGCAGCGATACACCACCTCTGCCTGTGCCATCAGCACTGACGGCTCCAAGCGATTCGAGTCGCAGAGGAGGGTGTCGCTTAATGCTTGCGTCTAGGGACGTTTTGTCTAGTGGCGTTTTGCTGATTGCCATCAGGTGTTGCTGATTTGCCTCCATGATCTTGATCTGCTTTGTCAAGCCCTCCACCATGCGTTTGAGGCCCAGAACCTCGCGCATAACGGCATCGGCCTCGATGCCGCCGCCTCCACTCGGGCTTGGTGGCTGATCCTCCCCCAGGTAGGACTGGAAACAAAAGCAGCAGGCCGTTTGGCGATTGTGTCAGTGCAGGCGCGCGTTCTAGTGACAATTGACCCTAGGGTGAGGGTGAAGATCGTGAGAGGCGCTCCAAGAGCACAAGGCTACATTGAAAGGCATTGCATGGCTGCCTTTTCGCACCGATCCAGCTCATGTTGTAAACTTACATGTTTGCGGACCATGGTTTTTCGCCGTGCCATGGTCGCTCCTCCCCCTGGAAATCCTGCAAATGCACTGTTTGTCTCTCTCCGCATGGTAGCGACGAAGCTCAAGCGCCGGTTTAAGCCTGTTCCAGATTCTCGCCCGCCGTTGCCCCCCGGCCCATCGCTGCCATCAACTTCGGGCTCCTGGTCTGCGGTCTCGCCAGCAGTCGCTGCGCCCGGGTCGACAATGGAAGCGATGACCTGCAATCACGCAGCGCCGGACGTGGTGCTTCGACCGGGTCAACCACACTTGTCAGTCCACTCATACCGCTTTGAGATACTGCAAAAAACTGCTTGATGCCCCGCCCAGGCTCAATGCTTACTCATGTCGAACCTCCTTTGAGATCCATGCTAGAGCCACGTGTTTGTCAAGAGCGAGTTTGCTGTTGAGCAATCCCGCATCACTCATCCCCTCAATTGCCACACCTCCCACCTGCTCAAGCTTGGTCACGTGGTCGTCTTGGCGCGAGGCCTTGGCCACGGGCCTCAACAGGTGGAGGTAGGGCGGCGCACCTCCAGAAACCGCTTCTTGCTTCATTGTTGTCTCAACCTGTGGACACAATGAATTGCAGGCTTGACACCTGGTGAGTGTTTATTCTCTCGACCGAGAGAGGTCAGTCCACAAATAAAGTTGTACATTTCCACTTGCTGATGCAGGGTTATGCCTGCTCTAGTTGACAGTTGGCTGCCTTTGCATGACGTGACCAGCCCACAAATACAGGCATGGCTTGACAGACATTGATCGACAACAAGCCAAACAGTTTGTATCACAATGTAGGCCTCGCTCGCACAATGAATTACAGGTCACACACGGTAGGTTATACACGGCACAATGAATTACAGGTCACACACGGTAGGCCACATACAGTAGGTCACATGCTTACCTCAATGATCAGTTCCGCCCTGCCCTGCAGGAACACGTGCTTTTCCTTCTGCACCACCTTGTTGTACACGTCCGCCATCAAGGTGATCAACATGTTGATGAGCACCACAATCAGCGTGAACTGGTACAGGCAGAGCAGGATGGTGGCCAGCTGCAGGCAGGACAAGCAAGTGCGGCGGGGCCAGCTCAAGGACCAAGGCCAGGCAGAATAGTCAGCAATCAAACACTTGGAAGGACAACATCATACACGACGATGAGGTCAAGTAGCGGAGAAGCAGCGAGCACCGGGCGTAAGGCCCCTTCCTTTGCTAGTGCCAATCTCCAGTTCTTTCGGTCTGCCAGCCAAGACGCTTTACAACGTCTGCTCCTAGCCACCTGGAAAGCCCTAGCGCGGAAATCAGTGCCAGATCTACCCTTCACACCACTTTTCCTCACCTCTGGCCAGTCTGAGTCCAAACCATTGCGCGGGTCCTCTGTCCCGTTGCCAAAGATGGTGAGGAAGGCCGACAGGATGGCACTGCCTATGTCCGCATAGTGGTCAAAGAGCAGCTGCAAGGCATGTGCCAAAGCACAAGATTGAGACAAGCGCCTGACAGCTGAGTGTGCCAGGCGCAACATGCATGCATTGCGAAGGGACCTCTGTCAGGTTTCTGGTTTATGAGTGTCCAAGGTTAGATAAAGACGTGCAGACCACCGGCTTACCAGAGCCCCAGGTGCGACTGATGGCTGGTCGTCTGTCAGACTCAATCCAGGTGGAGGAGGAGTGCCCGGCGGTTGGGCCGGGAGGCTGGCGGCTGGAGGGGGAGGAGGTGCGGGCTGACCCTTGAACGGCAGCAGCCCCGGGCCGCGGAACAGCACCATGAATGAGGTGCCAAAGGAGATGAAGAGCATCAGCAACAGTAACAGAAAGTACCTGGGGAAAACGCAGGTCAGGAGAAGGTGTGAAAGTGGACCGGTGTTGCAGGAACAGTTGCACACAAACAGCAGCTAAACAATCAGAACAGGTACCCGAGGACAGGAAAACACAGAGGGGAGCAGAAGGTATGAACAGCTCAAGCACTGACCAGTGAACACTAGGAGCACCGTTAACACGAGCAGGATAAGCAGCGAAGAAACCTGGGTGAATCTGGCTCAATGAACCTGACTTTGGCCAAGGCGATGCGCCCCTCACTCCATGCCCCCCGTACCGCGCACCTCATTCCCTTGATGATCTCTATGGTCATGTATATGAACGTGCCCAGCCCGTCCACTGCCAGTGCGAAGAACATCTGCTTGACCCACAGAAGGATCACCTCCACAGCGACCTGCACAGGAGGACAAGAGGGGGGCACACCAGGCCTGTCCTCCACTGTTCTGTCCTGTCCTGTCCTGTCCTGCCCTGTCCTGTCCTGTAGGAAGAAAGAAAGAAAGGAAGGAAGGAAGGAAGGACGGAAGGGAAGAGGAAATGAGAGAGGAAGGATAAATGAAAGGAAGACAGCCAGACAGAAAGAGGACAGGCGTAAGTAAGCCCCACCCTCCACGGAGCATCGTGGGTGCAGCTCTGATTCAAATTCCAGTGCCAATCAGCCCAGTCCCAATCAACATCCTGTGTGGGCAATCAGCAGGCTCGCTTTCAACGAGCCCTCACAGCAGATCTGTAGTGCAACTACATTTCCACGCCTTGGCAAGCAGTGCCAGTGTGAACGTCCTGGTTTGTTTTCTAAGTGATTGACCCGCCGATAAACTCACCAGTGCGGGCACCACCCGGCCCTGCCCCAGCCCGTATCTCGCCATGACACAAGGCATGATGACCAGCGTGGCCGCATAGGACAGGATGTCGATGAAGTTCCAGAAACTGCAAACAGTGTGATGGGAAACGTCACAGGCAGGCGCTGGAGAATGATGTTGGTCTAGCCTGCACGTTCTCATGTATTTCCACGCCTTATGTCACGCTCCGTGGAGCACAGCCAACAAGGCCGTACAAAACTGTACATGGCGCGCCGCTCGGCATGCCAAGGACCCCATGTTCAGGCCTTGCACTCAACAGGCCTTGCGCCACTGCTAAGGCGCAGGGCGTGCTGCTGGTATCAACCAACGGTTGTGAGTGTCTCAAAGACGATGACAGGTTCTGACGATTCCGACAGATTCCGCATGCAAACAAACATGTACAATGCGAATATGATGATGTTGTACATGCAGCCTGAGCCAGGTTGGGCGATACACATGTAAAAGGACGCGCACTCATTCGCTCCATTCACTCACTCGCACTCCGGCTTACCTGTCAAAGTAGGCTTTGACGCCAATGGTGTACAACTGGTACATTTCCATCAACATGTAATAGCTTCCGAACAGAAAGAGGATGATGCACAGGGCGACTGTCGCTCGCCCCTGCTGGTACTGCAGCAGATCCTGGAAGCTGTTCGCTGGATCGTCATCAGCAAAAACGATTGCAAACGCCGTGAACATGATCGTGAAAGTCAGGTACACGAGAGACTTGGTGTAGATCTGCACGCACCAAATCATGACAGCGCGGGTTGAGTTTCGTGCCAGTTTGCAGGAACAGGAACCCACCAAACACATCGGCTAGAACCCGCTGTACAGTACCGCTTCAACGATGCGATAAAAGGCATGGGCGCTGGTGTAATCCATTTTATTCTGGCATAAGACGTTTGCTGCCGACTCGGCCTGCCCGATGATAGCTGATCAAGGGATGGTCGACTTGGCGATGAAACAGGGTCCCACAATCAATTAACAGCGTGCAAGTCTCCCACCTGTTTTCGGGCAAACTCTTGCCATTTGAATGCGATGATCGCTTTCAGCGTTTCAGAACCATATGTCTCCACCGGAACGTCCGCCTCAACAATGGTTCTGAGCAGCGAATCCGTCCCGGAGGCCGCGGCAAAGGGCAATCGCACCATCGCCGCCTCCATCACCACCATCGGTACGCCTCTCTCAGTCTTGTCCAGATCGAGGGCTTCGGCCCACATCTCCTTGTAAGACGTGTAGGAGTTTGCGGCGCGAACTATCGCCTCCTGTGCGGGCACAACATGTATCCAAGAATCGCTTGGCGCTATCAGGGGGGAGAGGCCCTCCGCGCGACATTAACATCATGCTGACGGGCACAGACTCGGACATGCTCAAATGTCTGGGCTTTGCGCCAGGATTGCAGGTGCACCTAGGCTGACTGCGACAGATGTGCTTGTCAGCAATCTGTGTGACCATTAACTTCCATACAGTTTCATACCTGTGACGCCATGCTGCTAGGCACCTCCACGTCTCCAAGAATCATGAGGGGTAGACCGTTCATAAACGCCTCGCACATGGCTGGGTAACGCTCGGCAACATCGCGCATGGCGTTGGTGATGGCGTGATAAGACCCAGGGGTAACCTGCGGGAAACAAGAGGTCGCGTTCGGTCAGCCACCTCTGTTTCACAATAGGACGATTCTCGTCTGGGGATTCTAACGACAACAATTGCTCGGGAATTCTGATATTATCGGGCACAGATATGTTGCGCTGCTGTGGAGTCTGGCCAGCTGTAAATCTCATCCCACGGCTGTCCTCGCCTCGATCACACCTTTTCACTGAGCACTGCCTCCATCAGATGGCCGACACAATCCGCACTGTTGGCTTCTAAGGCAATCCTAATCGCATTGGGTTCGTCCAAGTCCCTCATTTGATGAAGTCCCTCTTGACCCTCGCCTTCCTCCACAAAATCAGGCGCTATCTGCGCGCAAAGGAACACATGCAAAGCAATTGTGGACGACCGGTAATCGACGAGTAACTGCCATGGCAAGGACAAATTCAAGGCTCGCAATTAATGAATTATAGAACAAACGACAAAACGGAAGCTGAGTGAGCCTCACTCTGTTGTTGCTGAGCAGCCTGCCAAACCAGCTTGTCCGCGGAGGCTCGGGTGTCGCGGGGGCGGAAGCTGTGCGCCTGTCCTCGGTGGGATCCAACATGCGAACGCTGCCAAAGGGATTACCCCTGGAAGGTAAAGCAAAACCAGGACAGGAAGACGCCTTGGAAAAGCACTTCGAAACAACAAATTCGCAGGACAGGAAGGCACTCGCTGTTGAGTTTGAACAGACACTTTTGTTAGGAGCTGGGACGCGCTGCGCTCCCAACCTGCCTAGTGCAGCTGTGGCCTGTAACTACTAATGACTATAGGCCTTCTCAACCATTCGAAACTGTCTTAGTTGCCCTCCCACAGTTGGACTCGCACCATGTGAGCGTCCAACCGTCTCTCACCCTCTCGCACTACCTTGCTGATGTGGCACAGCCCAGCCTGGCCCAGACTCACTTCATGCTCGCGTTGCTTGATAGGGCATTCGTATTCTTAGACAGCCGGCCGCTGCTCCTCATGCTTGACTTGCGGCTCGCCCGGTCTTCCCCGGATATGGATTGCATCCTCCCGCTCACACGCCCCACATCCCCCGCTGCGGCTCCGTTGCGCCGGGTGACGAGCATCCCGCCGAAGAGCGCCTTGTTGTGGTGCACGGACAGGCCGCTGCCCGAGACAAGGGCCTGCTTGACTTCCACAGCGGACAAACCTCGGCAGGCCAGGGAGGCGGTCAGACCCAACGCACCACTGCGCTGCCGCACGTTGCCTGCAAGCAAGGTGAGAATCAGATGCTCTATCAGGATTGAATAGTGTCGTTGGTGAGAAGCATCACAGTTTGCAAGCATTGAGAAGCTGTCTAGCGTGCAGCAGGATGTGTGCGTAATTTGGCAGTGCACATTTGAGTCCGCCGCTTGTGTCATGACGTGCACCCCAGCCACTGCCAATGCTTAACCCAAACGCATTTTTATGTAGCCAGGTTTTTGCCATTCCAGCTCTACAATAAGCCGACAGTACTGCTCCATTGCCTGTTCTCATGCTGCTAGTACTCGAGCCTAAGGCATGCCATGCAATCACGTCCGCTCCCGTCACACCTGCCCCCTAGCCCTGTTCACTCACTAACAATGAGCCTCGTAATCTCCGGGTTCGAGTCGTGGGCAGCATGCATCAAAACGGTCCAGCCACGTGAGTCCTGTGCGTTCATCAGCAGCGGGAACCTGACCAGAAGCTGCTGATAGATCTCCTTGGCACGGGACACGGGCATGCTGGCCAGCCATTGGTACAGCATGCTGCCCTCGGGGCCTTTCCTGAGCTCGGAAGAAACCGACCAAAGCACCAACTGCCCACGTGCTGTGCAGCCAGCCATGTTTGAGCCATCGGTACTCAAGTCACACTTTATGAAACCGCCAGCTTCCACTGAGCCAAACCCTCTCTCCAAGTTTGCCTGCACAAAAACACAAGCGAAGTGCTTGGAAAAGACCACTGGTATAGCCATGTCCTGCTTGGGTGCATTTGACTTGCCTATTGATGCGCTTTGAGACTTGTGTCTTGCTTACTGCTGCAACTGTTGCGCCCACAGTACCTTCAATTGCCAAGTAGGTGACCGACTGTGTTCGGCTGACTTACCGCGCATATCTCTGACCCCGCTGCGGAGTCCCACAGCCTGGCTCGCCCGTCACTGCCCACGCTCAGCAGGCGCCGCGAGTCGCCGCTCCACGAGCAGTCGTACACCTGGGCGGGAGGAATGAGTTAACAGGACATGATGTGGCTGCTTGTGCTTGCCAGCCATACAGCAACCCATAGCCAGCTCCATGACTTGACCAAATAGCTGGTCAAGTAGCAGTGCATTGGAGAAGCGCTGGATTTGAAGGTATCAGGCAGTGTAACGCCTCCGTTCGTAATCAAAACGCCTGCCAGACAGCTACACCCGTTAGCTAGCTGGGCCTTACAGCTCACTCTCCGTGTGTCAACCAATGACAACTTGAATGTTATTTCAACTGACACGAAGAAGCATCGGTGTGCAGGTCCTCTGGGGCGAGGGGGGGGGGAGGGGTGCACATGCCGTGCTGGCAAGTACTGCGGAACGCGCTCCGCATCGCCCCTACCAGCAAACGCACATCTACCAACCAGCTGCACCGGTACAGTGTTCCTTCCCCACCCACCTTGCCCACGTGCGCTGTGATGTCGTACAGCAGGCAGTTGCGGTCCACGTCCCAGACCAGCACACCGCCCTTCTCACCGCCTGGGCAGCACCACAGCACAGCATAACATTCCAGATCAGCAAAGCGTGCGAGCCAACACAATCAGAACCACGGAACCGAGCAGAAGCGCCACACAGCAGGCAGAATACAATCTAACCTCCACTGCGCCCTGCTCTACCTTAGAACCCTCTTACCTACACACGCCCCCCAATGCATTTTCTTAAGCATCACACCATACAAACCCCGTGTGCTGCCCTTGTCTACCCATCTACAGTGACCACACATGGCAATCCGATTGAGCCCCTCACCAATCTGCACCCTTGTCCTGTCGACTACAGTTACCCTGCCAACTGCCTGCCCCCTCCTCCCCAATGCATGCCCCCTAATCAAGCCCCTCACCTATCTGCACCCTTGTCCCGTCGAATGAGAACTTGATGGTGAGTCCCTTCCCGTCGAGTGCGCTGTCCAGCACCACGAGCTCCTGCCCCGTGCGACTGTCCAGGATAACAACGTGCTCGTCGGAGCCACTGCTCGCAACCTGCAAGCACGTGCTTACATGCATCACATCACCATCAAGACGTGGCGAAAAGCAATATGTATCTGATCGCCAGCAACGATGATGGTTCAAATGTAGCCAAGGCGTGGTGGAAGTCTCCTTAAAGATCACGCAAGTATTGTCACGTGGTTGGAACTGACAAGCAGCAAAACAATACGTACATTCAAGTACAAGTGCAGCCAGGGTGCGATGGAAGTTCTCGCGCATGGTAGAAAGAAGGAGCAGGATGCACCCGAAGTGAAGCCGTCACATGCCCCGCGGGCGTCTGCGCTTCTTATGCCTAGACTGGTAACCCACCCCAGTCGCTTGGCGCATGCACATTGCTCCCTTTCGCACCTTTGTTCCGTCGGGGGACAGGCTGCAGCAGAGCACGGCCCCCTCGTGCGCGGCCACGATCTGCCGTGGCTGAAGCGTCTCCGTCTCCCAAACGATGAGCATGCCGTCCTTGTCGCCTGAGGCCATGACCAGCCCGTCCAGGGACATGTCCACGCTGGTGACGGGCGCCTGGTGGCCGGACAGGGTACTCAGGGGGCTCTGGGTGCGCCAGTTCCAGAGAATCACCTGGACAAGGCACGCGGAGCAGTATCCAATCTACCAGGCAGAACCTCACCTGTTTGATTGTACATGCCTGCCATTCATTTGTGCGGTCGTGAAAAGCGGAGTATGCCACTGTTCAAATTGAGTAGGGAGTTTGACACGGCAGGAAGGAAGCAGTGCAGCAGAGCGTCACTGTGCCCTTACGTCCACGTACCGTACAGTGTCCAAGGAGGCTCCATGAAGGAACAGAGACGGTGAGTAATATGCCCAGTTATGGTGCTGCAATCACAGCGTTGTGAAGCTATAGCTGCCTGCTCCACCTGCCTCTAGGCCACCCTGCTTTACCCCAGCCTGCACCATGCCCCCTGGCCCCCACCTTGCAGTCCTCGCCACACGAGTATATGGAAGCCGAATCATGGCTGAACTTGACGCACGTGACGGCAGAGCGCTTGTGGGCCGCCCACCTGTTAAACAAAGCGTGTTTTCAAATCCTATCTGTATTCAGTGATTATAGACCAGTTGATTGTCCATGCGCATCTGTCTTCATGGCAATGCATAATCAGTAGAGGCTCTGATGATCATTAGTAATGAGATAGCAAGCTCAACGCTCCTACAGTGAACTCCGCGAGATAAACAACTGTAAAGGACACTCTAGCTCACCTGTGCACCTGTCTCCTGTGCTCCACATCCCACACCACCAGCTCCCCCCTCAGGTTCCCGCTGACCAGCAAGTGCCCGTCAGAGGAGAAGTCCAGCGAGCGCGTGCCGCCCGCCTCGTTCAGAAGCATGTGTACCGTGGTGTTGGGAGGAGCGTACATGACCATGGGAAGCTGCTCAGAACCACCCATGAGTAACTGTGTGCCGTTTCTGCATGTGACAGCAGAAACGGACGCGTGATTGCGTTGGCTTAGCAGAAGAGCATGGAGCATTGCTACTAATTCAACACAAGAAAAGTTGCATGTCATTCACCACTCGCTAGTCGTGCATACAGAAGAAGTGTGTGTCGTTCACCGCGTACATTGATAGTCATAAAAGACATGTGGTTCACCTGAAAAGGTATGAGTCTCCGGGGTGTTTATCATAAAGCCGCATGTCGTACATGGCCGCATTCAGCGTTGGATCGAAGAGGGCCAAACAGTGGTGGCCAACGAAGTAGCGGTTTGCCATGGTCCGATTGTGGAACACGCCCTGCAACCAAAGCAAGCAAGCATACAAGATGCTGTCAAGGCAACTGCGGCCTTCCACGGCCTGTGACGTACCTTTCCATACATGCGGGGTGTTCAACCTTGTGTCTGCCCATTTCACTGTGCATGGAAATGGAACACCGACACCGGCAGGAGTCACGACATCAGACTCGCATCAACTCTGAATGAAGATTACAGTGTTCTATGGTAATTCCACGGTAGTTTCTACGGTCAAGGTAGAAGCCATAGGTTTGTCTATGCGTATCTCTATGTGTAGGTGATCTGAGGTAGAGTTAGTTTTCCGCCTGGGCACAACCCTAGCCCTCATACCTCGGCGTCTGCCACAAAGTCCGCCACTGCCACCTTGCTGGTGTCACTCATGGCCCACGTGATGGCCTGTCTGCTGCATATGCTGAGCACGTGCACGTCCGTTATAGACGTTTTCGTGCCCATGGGCGGGAAGTAGTTGGCGATCACGCCCTGGGCGTTGCCCACCAGGCGCCGCACGGATTGCCCGCTGCATGGCAGGCCAGGGGCAGCAGGTCGTGTTTTACAGAGATTTTATGAATAATTTGAATAACTAGACCATTCACCTCTCGGTGTGGATACGCAGCCAAGGTAACGTAGGTTTTCTGTAACATTCGTAGCACCACAAAAAGCGCAATGCCTTAGCAGTTGCATGCAATTGGTTGTGCATACTGCGAGATTAACTACAGGCGCAGCAATTCTGAGATGCCAATTATATTTCAGGGGACAGGAGGCGGCCCATGCTCCATGACTGATGGCGTCAGAAATCTTGTAAACTGCCTGCAGCAATATCTTGATACTTGCGTTAGTTGTGTGAACCGCCGTTTGGCCACACTCTGCTCTTACCTGTCCACGTCAACAACGACGGTCACGCCGTCAGCACACCCAACTGCCAGGTACTTTCCGTTACTGCAGAATTCAACCGCTTGAACTGCCAAGTCCGTCACCTGCATGGTCGACATGGGAGGCAAAACCTTAAGCAGACCATGATGCAAACACGGCATGGCTCCTGTGGCTGTTGCAACAGCTGTACACATCTGCCTTGTCGCGGCCTGGTTTAGGCTTCGTCTTGTCCAGCTTGAGGCTGCCTGGGTAGTGCTGTGCTGCCTGAATGCTGTGCTTTGACAGTCACAGCAGTCGCTTCCCACGCCAGTCCTGACCTGCATTGCGTGCAGCTGTCTGGACGATGCCAGGCTGTATAGGTAGGCCGTGCCACATGCACACCCCAGGGCAGCCACCTGCATGGATGGGCAGGTAGCGTATGGCAAGTAACGAGTTGAAACACAGGGCTTGGGACAGCCTGTGTACTGGCTCGTGAGGGATCAGATATTGCCAACAGGCAAGCGTTGCACACGTGTAACCGCAGGTTAGTAAGAAGCAATGTGACGGCAGAAGCCGATACTGGCTCCGCGAGTGCGGCCACTTCTTACCTTGCTGTTGACTGAGATGGCGCACGTCAGAATTTCGCTGTTGTTTGGCACTCTGATCACATGCAAGGCCACGTTCGAAGATGCATACTCAGTCGGCCATACGCGCAGCGTGCCATCCCTCGAACTCGAGCCTAGCACAGAACCGTTGAAGGAGAAGTGGAGTGCCGTGATCGAATCGGTATGCGCGTCAAGCCGTGCAATGAGGTCTCCCTTCCTCGCATCGACTATCACCACGCGACCGTCGCGGGAGCCGCTCGCGATGAGCTTGCCGTCACGCTTCACGGCAAAGCACTCCAGAGGACTGCCCTCATGGTGTGTATGCGTCTGCGGTCAAAAGAATTCACAATGCCAGCCGTCGCCACAGAGAACGCCTGAGATTCTATTGACCAAGGCGCGTCCTGACTCATGTCACGTGCAAGTTGCCTGTTCCACGGGGACATTTCACTCACCCAGCGCTGAAATATGTCTCCATCTGTCCGCCACATCTTGACAGTCCCATCCGCATAGCCGACCACCATCTCGCTGCCAGATGGCATATATTGAGCGGCACACAACTGGTCGCTGCTCTGTCGCATGACATCGTACATGGACTGCAGAAAGGGCAAAGCTAATCAGGGTGAGAAATGCTCATTCCAGCTGGCAGGCTTTCCAACCAGTTGCAGCCAGCAGCTTGCCACATGTCTAGAACATAGGTACACAGGCTCTAGCCGACTGCAGCGTTCAATTCTAAGCGATGAGAATGACGAGATACCAGCTCCAGCTTGCTTTACCATTATTTGCCGCATCAGATTTGATCTCTCTCATTTCAAACGCTAGCGCCCACATCCCATTGCTTGCCATCCATCTAGAACATAACACACAGGGTCTAGGCCGCCTGCAGTTCTTACCTGCATGTCCAGGTTCCACATGTACGCATGACCCTCCGTATCCAAGCTCAGAGCACGTGAGTTGCTGCGGTTGATGTCGCACATCACCACTGGCTGATTGTGGCCTTGAAGCCGAACCTGTGATGCGCGCACGTAGCAGGCAGAAGACTTGGTTCGAACTACAATGCTGTTGAGCTGTTGAGCATGTCTGTACGCATACGGTGTAGTTTCCTTCCACGCACCTGGCACGCCCCTGAGTCCACATCCCAGACAAACACATGGCCCCCGTTGTCTCCGCTGATGGCTAGCCTGCAAGAAACCAGCGTGCGAAAGGAACGTGAGTGTGCAGCTCTTCGCAACGCCCAGTTAGACATGACAGAAGTTTTCCGTAGATCGTACTGTATGCAAATGATCTCCTGCGCGGGAGTTGAAATCAATCATGATGCAGGCCTGCGTGTTGCACGAAAATGATTGTCTGCGCAGGTAGCAGTCTGAAGCCCTGTATTTTTGCAGGCAAGACCCCGCGAAGTCCTGTCCCCCTCAGACTGATGTGCAGACAGCAGCGCCACTCTTTAACACCAACACTTGATCCCCGTACCTGCGATCTGCCGAGACCCTGCAGAACATCACATCGCTGGAGTGGCCTTCCAAGGTGACGATAACCGAGCCCGTAGCCGAGTCGAACACGTGGATCTTATCGTCGCGGCCCGCCACCACAAAATCCGACCCGTCAGCAGAGAACTCAGCGTGAACGATTGCGCCGGAACAAGCCAGCAGCTTGTGATAGCTCTGGGTCTTTGTGTTGTATACCGCACAATTGCTGCGTCAAGCGGCCATGGGCAAGCGCGATGAAAGGGTCAGCCGCGACTCGCTCCACAACACCAACTGACAGCAAGGTATGCAATCAGACAGCCCATCTACGTCGCGGATGTGGACAAATTGCTCATCATCATGTTCTGGCCAGGTGCTCTTATCGTGTTTGTACTCGTTCTGGCGGCTGCAGTTGTGCATCCCTCCGGTCCCTGTACACCCGCCCTGCGCACCAGCACCAGTCGAACCTTGGCAAGCGGTGGCATCCAGACTTTGCCACTCACCTGTTGAAGCACTGCTCAGCAATGTAGACCAGCACGTGGCACCCGTCCGCGCTGATCACGTATGTGGACTTATTTCGGTATTCCTCCAGACCCTCAAACGTTTCAGTGGCGAGAAAGTTGCCTGTTTCTGTGTCTAAGAGTGTGACCTGCGGTCGGTTACAATCAAAGAGTCAGTCGTTAGCCAGCTGTGCTTGTGTGTGTATGCTCTAAAGCATGCAAGAAAGAGGTCCCTGAACATGAGGTCATCAAGGTAAAACTAGCAAGTAAGCGGATAACGCCCATGAAGGGCTTGAAAAGCCTGCCGAACAACCCTGTGCAAGCAAGGCGGCATGGCAACCCATCGAGAAAACAACGTCACTCTATCATTGCCAATGACTACTGCAGTTCCATCTTCTGCTGCCTTGTGTGCTGTGACCTCAGATTCACCCTGTCAGTCAGTGCCGGCCTTGCCCAATAGAAAGCAATACCTAGGCCTGCGTGTACCCAAGCTGTTGTTTGTGGTAAAGTGGGCTTGTCCAATCTCGACTGCAAGCCACATACGGCCATGATAAGACAGTTGGAAAAGAATGCTTTACGCATGAGGTTGCTACAGAGGGCTTGAATCTGAAACGACCAGGACATTCTAAAGGGCAAAAACGGGGAGAAACCTGCTGCTGGACCCTGTCACCTGCACATCGTAGTCACTGCAACTGATGACCATGGTCCCGTCCTCGTTGAAGCTGCAACGCTTGGCTGCATGGTTGATCTCAAACCGGTGCTCCATGCCCTCTGTACAGGAAGCACATGCTTGGCCGGTCTGCACCCACGGTCTTCTCACTCACCCAACTAGCTTCATAAGGGAAGGGCTGTAGCAAAGGCTGTTACAAACAAAGCATGCATGCACGCCCATGCTTTCTACGAGGGATTAACGCCTCGTCCCAACTCATCAGTCAGTGGTTGGACTTGGCACCAGCAGTCCTTTGCAATGCGAGTAATGTGATGTTGTACACGAATACTTGAGCCGTCTTCTGCTCCACTGCTCCACTTGTGGTGCGATACAGAAGCAAATAAAGACGCTCACGCACGCACTCACCCTGCTCAATGTTCCATAGCTCTAGCTGCCCATCGTCATCACATGACAGCACGTGCGTGCCCTTGGGGGATATCTGGCAGTAGGCCAGGGGCTCCGCGCCCACATTGATGTTGGCAATGCAGTGCTCGGCAGACAAGCCGGTGTGCACCACCTGCGGACA
This sequence comes from Chloromonas sp. AAM2, assembly GCA_004335635.1. Taxonomy (NCBI): domain Eukaryota; kingdom Viridiplantae; phylum Chlorophyta; class Chlorophyceae; order Chlamydomonadales; family Chlamydomonadaceae; genus Chloromonas; species Chloromonas sp. AAM2. Next base: position 17,616 of record QAXH01001035.1, on the reverse strand, counting down.
GAATATGCAGGAATGGAGGTCAGGCGCGGCTGTTTGGGTTAGGCAAGATGACCCAAGATTCTGTCCCTCCGCTGTATAGCCCTCAGGTGAAAGCCACCAGCATCGGCACCGGCATGGACACCACCTTCAAAACCATCCTCTCACACACGGGGGCTTTGGCTATTGGCAACAATCTCAGCCTTCAGCAGGACTACCTTCTCTTGCAGACCTGGGCCCGCCACCATGCCCGGGCATGCAGGGTCAACCCGTTCTGGGTCTGCACAACACACTCAACAAACTGACTGACAGCCTGATGTACTTGTGGTCTGGCTCCCACACAACTCATGGGGCTGGCTCTGACCATCGCCCTGAGGAAGGGTACTGCTTGCCGCAGCATGCTGATGAATGCAGGCAAACACATGCTGCTTCCGTCCGTCGCACTGTGCCGTCAAATCCCTTCTGCGCCGCACCTCGTCGATGTCCCACACGAGCAGGCGACAGTCGTCGGAGGCCGCACACAGCAGCGCGCCGTCCTGACTGAACGTGGCAAAGCGTATGTGCCCCAGCTGCAGAGCAGACAGGTGGCATGTCATGGCGTCAGGAACAGCAGGAAGACGCAAAGGGTGCAAACACTAGGTCTGGCAGGCAAACAATTCTGATGCCAGCAGCAACGTGCACTGCTTTCGCCAAGGAATGATTGCTTCTTAGTGATTGCCAGAGCCAGCCTGCTGCCAGCTTGTGTCCTCAAACACGCAGACCAAGCCTTGCAGGAAGAACCCCCTGCCAGCTGGTGCATGATCTGTCTGCCAAGCTCAGTGAAAGGCCCAGGGCTGGAGACACCGGCCGTCAGCTGCAAGTTCACACGTTCACGGCCTGCTTGCCAATGCCCCATGCCCACCAGCTGCCGTACTGAACCTGCCGTCCGATTTGCTGCTTGCTGTTGCGCCAGCCTCCGGTGTAGATATGCTGGCTGCTGCAGCTGCTGCCGTGTCACTCAATGCCGAGCCAGCCGCCTCAGCTGCTGCCGTGTCTCTCGTTGCCCCTGCTGCCCAGCCAGCCACTGCAGCTGCTGCCGTGTCTCCTACTGCCCCTGCTGCCCAGCCAG
>QAXH01001035.1:400-16504 GCA_004335635.1 Chloromonas sp. AAM2 | reverse complement strand
TGCCCCTGCTGCCCAGCCAGCCACTGCAGCTGCTGCCGTGTCTCCTACTGCCCCTGCTGCCCAGCCAGCCACTGCAGCTGCTGCCGTGTCTCCTACTGCCCCTGCTGCCCAGCCAGCCACTGCAGCTGCTGCCGTGTCTCCTACTGCCCCTGCTGCCCAGCCAGCCACTGCAGCTGCTGCAGTGTCTCCCGCTGCAGCTCCTGCCGAGCCTGCCGCTGCAGCTTCTGCCGTGCAGGGAGCTGCAGCTGCTGCCGCGGCTGCTGACTCACTCAACTGCAGCCTACACCGGATCTACAACCGCAGGCTCTCAAGAGTTACGCCTGGCCATTAGTGTGATGCTCAGCCTACATGACTAGCCCTGCACCTATGACATGACTCACCATGTGGGAAAGTGTAGCAGCCACTGAACCGTCCTTGGTCCTTAGGATCTTTATGTCCGGCCCATAACCATAACGCAGCAGCAGCTCCCCAGTGGGGCTGAAGGAGGCACCCCGCCCTGACACTGGATTAGGAGCATAGAAATAACTGCACAAACTGCCAGTCTTGGATCCCAACCCTGGAGTTCCATTGTTGTCTGGAGCGTGATACTGAACCATACTCGCCCTCCGCAGCTGCTTGACAGCTGACACAATGTCACCTGCAACGGCCACATCAGCATGCGTGCAAGCGTGAGAATGTGAGAGGGCCACAGGCGCACCCGTAGCAATGCCTTAAACAGATACTTGACCAGTGCGTGTGCACAGCAGGGATGCTGTACATGCATAGCTGTGTGGCCCATTTGGCAGTGCATGCATGACCATAGCGTGCAGATGATGCACTCTGGCTGGACTTGTGACCGCATGGCAGGTGACATCTGATAGTTTCAAAAGCTTGCGTTTCCATATGAGGCCTTTGCACGTCAGCATGGCCTGGTCTGAGATTTCCTGACATGACATGAGCCGGGTATACCCCTCACCGGCTTCCCCGGGCGCCAGGGCGTTCCCTGTTAGTAGACCACCCACAAAACCTCCTTGGCTTTTTGCTGAGGCCATGCGCCCAGAGACCATGCGACTCAGGGCGCGTGGGGATGGATGCATGTCGCGCCGAGTTACGGACATCTCACCAACATTCGTCGAGCCTGTCCGCGAATACGTAATGGCGCCTACGAACAGACAACAGCTCCCTTCAGCCACTGCAAGCAGCCAGCTGAACCGAAGCATCCGGACTGCGTATGTACGTACCCCCTTCAGATGACTGGCCCGGGCTTCGTCCCATGAAGCCTCTCTTCAGGCTTGTGATGATTGGGAACATGCTTTTGGGCTTGTCCCCCGCCTCCACATCCGTCTCTGCAGCCATTTTTGGCTGTCTATGGCTGTTGAGCCCTTGGCACAGGCGCGATTGCTTTCACCGCATTTTAGAATGATTCACATTCGGCCATCCTAGGCAAGCCTTGAGAGCGCTGCCGCTCTTCGCTATCTATCCACCCAATAGCTTTTTTGAACGCATCATAGCCTTTCGCAACAGGAATTGAACCTCATGTTGACGCAATGGCTAGAATGCAGGAGCTGCTGGAGCGCAAGTGGGTACGGGAAAACCGCCGATCGTACCCGTCGTCATCGGCACCACTTTGTTTGCTTCATCAAGTTTGCAGGCGAGAGCGCTGTCTGCAAGGTTACTGGATCACTACTGTCGGACGTGTGTGGCCGCTGGCGTAGCTTTTCACCGTCTGTTGTCAGCTGCCCGGTCAAAGGGCAGTGTCGGTGCGGCATGGGAGCATTCATATGCCTTCTGAAGGTCATATTCTCACCCTTCATTCTGGTCTTCTGGAGCATATGGTGGGTGTGCATTTGACTGCCACATAGGTGCACTTCCTGGCTCCCTGACAGCTGGCATGTGCTGCTTGCGCTGCCTTCACAGGATATACTTTGTGGGGTGCATCGGTGCCTACCTCAGTCGTTGTGCGAGATGTCTCGCTTGTGGGTGAGTTCAGTGAGGTGTGTCACATCAAAACTTCTTTGAAGTGATGTGTAACATCAAAACAAGTCAATGTCGGACTGCTTTTGCTAAAGGATGCATACGACTCAGCCCTTGCATACAAGGCTTCATTGCCATGGAGCAACAGCGTCATCTCTATCCAACCCACATGTAGCATGACGGTGTCCCTGCACAGAGTGTGTGTATGCTGCAACTGCACATATAAGGACAAGAGTTTCCCAGCATCTGCTTGCTCGATTGGACCTTGGAAGAACAAGAGCGCCCAGCAAGTGGACCAGGAAATCGCATGGTAAGGTGACATGGGCCGTGAAGCGGGAAATGCAGCGGGCAGAGAGCAAAGCGAGCTGCAGAGCGCAGCCACAATGGCACAACCTGCAGGCTAACCATACCTGGTCCCGATTGCCATTGGCTTGGGTTGAGTGTCAAGCTGTCGTGTGCATACGTAGGGCCTAAAAGAGTAGGGCCTCTTATGACAATCGCCACACAGGGCCAGCATGCAGCGGATGGGCCAGCATCATGGGGACATGGATTTGCAGCCTTTCCGTGGAACAATGCTTTTTCCTGACCTTCATGCTGTGTGCTCTGGCACCTGCTGCCCCAATTCTGCTGCCACGTCTGATTGTGCGTACCAAATGAGCGGTCTGAAGCCACTCGCGGTCCCTTTTTCCCTTGCATTGCCTCACTCGTGTTGTGCGGACCCTGCACCTTCGCCTGACTCGGATGCCATGCAAACTCAACGCCCTGTGGCCTGCTGTGTCCTCACAGGAAGCGGATCAGGGACGTGTGTGCGCGCAGCGGTCAGACAGGCGCCCGCCTCTTCTCAGGTAGGGCTGTGACGGGCGTTTGATCAGGACTGCACAGGCCAGGCGTGCAGGGTCGTGTATGGTTGAGACACGCATTGACTTGGGCAAGGAAGGTGGTGCTGGCACAACATAGCCCCCAAGCAGCTAAAGTCTGGTGGGAGGGCAGGGCGCCGGGCAGGGAACAAGCAGCGGACAGCATGGGGACGCTGCACTTAGTTGACCGCCAGTTGCATTCAAGGCAACGCATTGAGCACCTTGGCGGGAGGTCAAGTGGGCAGCATTGCCTGCTGATGCATGTAGTCCAATGGTAATCAGTCTCAAGCCTGGCCTGTCAGGTACGTAGCAGGGCCCTGATGACAACACAAAGTGTGTAAAGCCCTGCTGATCAGTGCTCGCTCAGTCTTCATTGCTCTGAAATGGTTCGATGCATTGGCCATTGCTGGCTGACTGGTTGCCTGTTTTGCAAAAGTATGTGGCCTTGATTGAGCACGTGGTGACTCAGCCTGCCTCTGATTTTTGCACGTGCAGTTAAGATTGAGCCCCATGACATCTGCCAGGGACAACTAGGTGGGTGGGCGCAGCCACAACAGAAGAGTCATGTGCAGAAGGGCATCATCATCATCATCATCATCATTACATGGCTTGCCGGCCATGGCAGGCAACAAATGTGTGATGGTGGCACAACAGCATACCCAAGCTGTTAGCCAGTTTGACCTTTCATGAGTCCGGTCGGCATGCAACTGACTGGCAAACTTTAAGCAGTGCTCAGCTTTTTTAAGGTCGCTCCTCTACGGTCTTGCTGAGTTGGTTGAGGGTTTGTTGCTCCATTGCTTGCTGAGTTGGCGTCCGTTGCGTTTGCTGGTCACTGATCAATGTTTAAAAGCCTCACTCATTGTTGGCAGCCTTGCCCGATGTGTCTGCAGGGGACTGCTGGCTGATGAGTGCCTGTGCGTGTCTGGCCACCCAGGAGGGCGCCATTCAGCGAGTCTTCCTCACAGACGAATACACAGCGTATGGCAGGTCAGTAGCTGTGGGGGCAACCTCTGGCATCTACAATCAGCATGCTATGAGTGATAGTTCAAATTTCGGCAGGGATGAGGCAACAGTATCCTGTTCCTTGATCGCGCAAATTGCGCTCATACGCAACATAGAAACCAGTCAACACGTCGTGGTGCACGGACGCCAAATCAGCTGCCTTGGCTATCACCATAGCTCCACAGTTCACAACCGGATGTGTCACTCAATACTAAATGGCGGTTGAAAACAAGGACAGGCAAAATTTTGTGTTGGCTACCTTTCAGCTTGTGCACTTTGTTTTGATGCAGACGCAACTTGGTTTTAGATGGCCACTAGAAAAAGCAATCAAATATCAAAGAGTCAGGACATTGTTGACTTTTGCAGGTGACAAGATACCTTGAGAATCATTATGACACTGTGTTGGTTGTGATGGTGTTCAAAAGTGCTTTTGAATTGTAAGTTTGCGTCACTTCATACACTATACATACACTATTCATACACAGAGTGTGGCGTGACGGGCTCTGTGTATCTGGACCATCAGATCTACTTCGGAGCTGTGTGCCACAGTTGGAATGAAGCTTTTTGCAGTGCGGCTCTGCCTTCCGCCTTCTTCATCATCTTGTGAGGGACCTAGCTGCACAAGATGGGTTTCATCGCTCGTCAATGCATGGGACTGCTGTCCTGAACTAACAGGCGCACTGGACCAGGCTGACTTGACAAGGACATTCGACATGCTGGTCACATCTTGCACATGACAACACGAGTGTTATGCGCTGAATCGTCAGGTACCGCATGCGGCTGTTCGACGGTGCCAATATGAAGTGGAAGACAGTTGTGGTGGATGACTGGTGAGTGTGACCGGTGTGATGCTTGACACCCATGTGGAAGATGCTGGCATTGAGGCTGATATGTATAGGGTGGTTGCGCATACCTACGGCAACAACCCACCGCGTCCCGCTTCTTCCTTTGCATTGCACGTCTGCTAGCCCAGCCCACTTCATGGTCAGGTATCACAATGTGCTGAGCCAAAGCCACAGCACGCAACACTTCGTGCACCATGGCCGTTCCTTTCCCTGTCCGTGGTTCAGGATGCCTTGTTCCAAGTCCAACGGTCAGGCGGTCTTTGCCAAGCCCAACGGGGACGAGGCCTGGGTGCTGCTCCTAGAGAAGGCCATGGCCAAATTCAAGGTGTCCAGGGGCAGAGGCTGGTCAGATGCAGGGTTACTTAGACGATCACAGCCTTCAGTTTATAACATCACCTCAAAACAACGTGGCTGAACGAAGCATGTCGTTTCAGAGGTGTAGTCTATCGACACTTTGTGACTGAGTGGAGCATACTTGACCAATTGAACACGTGGGACAGTGACGGCCATTGGCCTGTAAGCGTCATGATGTGTTTGCATGTACGTTTTCACTTCCGTAGGGCAGCTATGCAGCGCTGGATGGCGGCAGCACACTGTGGGCGCTGGAGTGTCTCACCGGGGACTGTGAGTGGCTGGGGTATGCTTGGCGTTCAGGATCTTTATGCTGATGTTTTCGGGATGTCGTCAAAAGACAAGTGTGCAAATGCAAGGCCAACAGCTAGTGTGGGTCGGAAAAGCTGGTGGGTTGTGTGTCAGGAAGACTTGAGATCGTGTTTTCTTCTTCAACCCAGAGCAGCCACCAGAATGTACAAATACCGCCAAAGGTACAGGTGCAGGCTGGTAATTACTGTATATATGAAGGACCTGCTGTGTGGATTTGACTTTTTTTTTGCCTTGCAACCAAGCCAAAACAAATGAGGGGAGGGACTCCAACCTGGTTAGTAATGGTCCTGCGACACAAGCACACTGACAACGTTGCCAAAGGAATCACTTAGAACGTGAGCATGCTGCCTTGGAGTTCTTGCTCAATCACCTGACAAACCCCATGCTTTCCTGCATGCCTTGCAGACTGTTTCAAGTTTAAGCAGGAAATGACCAATGGGGTGAGTGGGACATTCAAAGAGCAGGGTTGGGTCCACAAAATTAGATGCAAGATTGAATAATCAATCGCCATGAGGCAAGGAAAGGTGCCCCTCAGTACTTCACACTAGGCCTTGTTGGCACGACATTGTCAAGCACGGTGGCAATGAACTCACACTGTGACAGGTCGGCAATGCATCACTTACTGTCCAGAATAATGGCGTGCAAAAATCACTGGCTTGCGGCAAGGGAAGATGCCAGCTGGGTCAGCCACGACGAGTTGTAAGCACATACTCCCTCTTCCCTTTGGTCGTCCTCCCATGGATTTGTTCCCTTCCCTTTGTGTTGTTCCCTTTGCCGCCCCTTGCAGAAGATCGGTTGGTTGCGCCTTGACCTGGTCCACCCAAAGCAGCCCAAGGGGGACGTGCTGCTGTCGCCCACACGGGACGTGCTCACGCCAAATGAGATGTTCGAGACCATGCTCTTCTACAACAGAAGGCGAGGGAAGAACCCAACAATTACAACCAATCACTTTGTCTGTGAATACCGGTGGATGTAGGGCTGGTGGGCTCTTTACACAGTACTATGCGGTTCCGGCTAGGCTGATATAAGGAAGTGACCGAAAGCTGAAAGATACATCTGAGGCCATGTACTGAACTGTTGGCACACAATTGGCACACGGTTTCAAACATGACATTGCCAGGCTGAACTCTTAAACTCAGTCTCAAACACAGTCAAACAGTTTTGCTGACACACAATGGTTGCTGGCGGTTTTACAGACCTATTCACAAAAACTGTCCCAGAACTGGCAGTACGCGGTACGGTGTGAAGGCCGGCTAGGCCTGGCTGCACTGGCAGTACAGTCAATGACACATGAAGTGGCGCGCTCAAACTGTCCCGCAGGCGGTCGGTTATTGCCGCTTCTTCGGGTGGCAATGGTAACGATACTCAGAACGTCAACGGCATAGTCCAGGGCCACGCTTATGCGGTGGTGGCGGTCAAGGAGATAGAGACTTTCAAGCTTGTGAAGCTACGCAACCCCTGGGGCACATTTGAATGGCAGGTGAGCGTTGGCGTACATCGCCCGTGAGCACAGCCTTGGACAAATTGTGTCCAGCTGCAGTAAAAAAAACAGTTTGCCAGCTCTGCCCCGCATCACCCCCTTTACATGAATGGCACACGGCGGCGAGACTGAACGCCACGGGTGTTACCGGTAGAGCTAGCCCTGCTTCTTGCGGGTGCTGTGTGTGGTTATTGTTGTGGTTGTTGTGGTTGTTGTTGGTGGTGGTGGTGGTGGTGGTGGTGGTGGTGGTGGTGGTGGTGTAAATGATTAGATGTTGAGGTCTGCATGTCAAACATCACGCACCAGTCACAACTTGTCCAATCCACTCACTGTGTTGGCATCATGCCTGTCCTCCTCCGGGTCCCGTTGCCTCTTCTTCGTAGCCTGCATTGTCTGCAGCAAGCGCATGCTACAGACAGTGGTTAGATCCATGATAAGCCATGCAATGATGATGATGATGACAACGACGATGACGACGATCATGACAGCCTCCTCCATGCTTCACGTGCTTCAACTCATGCGCTTCGCATCGTGTGCTTGCTGCAGGGCGCCTGGGGCGATAAAAGCTCGTTGTGGAAACAGTACCCTAAGGTAAGACAGGCTCCCAGGCATCAAACCTTTTGCTTTCCCTACACACTGAGCAGCTGCCCCTGTACTTTCTCCCAATTGGCATGTTCTAAAGGCCGCATGTTGTCCTGCTCATTTTGTAGAAGTCAGCACGTGTGATCTGATCGCTGTCAAAACCTGCAGTTGCCCTGGTCGCTTCGATTAAGGCCGACCATTGCCTCCTTGTGCTCCTATGTTGCATAGGTGGCACGTGCAGTTGACTTTGAGGCCAAGGATGATGGGGCCTTCTGGATGTGCTGGGAGGACTTCAGCAAGTGAGTGGAGAGTGACTGGGGTTCACACATTGAAGCCAAGGCCCAATATCGTCCAGTGGGAACCAAGTGGGAAGGAGGACATCAATCAAAGTACTTGAATCGAAGGTCTGGTCGCTGGCGCGCTTTGACTGCAGAGTGATTTTGAGTGCGAAAAATGGCATAAAACATGGTTCACTGACTGGCCTTTGTAGTGGAAAGGGAAGGAGGGAAGTGTTGATGTTGGGCAGTTACTTAAATCATAAGCCCACAATCATAAGCCCACAATCATAGTGACCACAACCTGGAGCACACGGCTGGGCTTGGTGGAGCCAGGGTTTGAGATCACTTGGTTACATACCAGCTTTGCCGCCAGGGCTAACATGGCCGAATTATATGCCAAATCCATGCATGGGGCTTTGGTAGGGTTTGCATAGCCAGAGTTGACAAGGTTGTGAGTTCGTGAATTGCGACCTCGCCTGAAAAGCCCACATGGTAGGCACCACCGTGTGTGCGTGTGTCGTGCAGGTATTTTAAGAATCTTGACTTTTGCATGCGCACGACCGGCTGGGACGACCTGCGACTTCAAATCAACGAAGAGCACCCATGGTACGTGGTGGCATACAGGACAAGGTCGTATAGTACGTTGTCTGAACCCACAACCTCGGGATGCAACAAAACAAAACAGAAAACAAACGGCGACGAGCAACGAGAGCAAGGTCCAGACGAGAGATGCAACTACTGGATTTTGTCTTGTTGTGTTTTGGGTGACAGTTTCTTTTGTGACCATGTGACTTATGTCGTGGTGGGGGGTCGTGTTTTGTTTTTGTGTGCCTGCAGTTGCGGACCACTTGTGGGCTGCCTGGCCGGCTGCGGCAAGTTCTGGTGCTGCTGCCAGGGCTGCCGAGCGTTGTGCTGCGCAAAGCAAGAGCGCTCATTTGAGCGCGCGCCAAAGGGATGCTGCGCCAACTGTGTAGCAGGCTGCTAGGCCTGGATCATAACATCCAATGGCTAGCTGACTGTAGCGACATCGCGACTTCTCTTCGAATATAAAAATGCAATGACCGCCTGCTGGTTGCTAAGGAGTACAAAGACAGGGGTACATTGTGCTCCGGCTGCAGCCGCAGAACAAATAGGAGCGTGAACGGCGCTTGCACCCATTCACGATTCTCTTATATGTTCTTCTTATTGATTCGGCTTTGGGACCTCGGAACATGAACTCGTGTGATCACTTTTATGTACACCTGCACCGAGTAGGCTGTTAGTTTTGTTGTGATTGTTGTGATGTTCTCTAGGCAATATTCTAGCTCTACTGTCAAATGGAGACATTATTGGAACTGCCCTTCAAACGCTCTGAGAACCGGTTGCTGACCATTTCCCATAGCGTCCCCGTTTCCGACAGTGCCAAAACGTGCTGCTTTCAAATTACCCTCTGAATTGTGCCAGGTCATCGACCATCGATAGTCGGCACCAGGGTACCACTAGTCACAGCAACACAACAGCTCTGCTGCTAAACATCAGGATGCGGGCATGCGTCAGCTAAGCACCAGCGTAGCTTTAACCACCACTCATTGGCCTGCAGTTCAGACTTGCTAATGTTTACAATGGAGCTGCAGCACAAACGCAGTGTCATGTAATGCTGCCACTGGCAAAAAATGCACACATTGACACAGGCAACAGCAGGAGGAAAGAGCGAAGAACAGTCGATAAGTGGTATGTAGACAAGTCGATAACTGGTATGTAGACAAGCGCCAAACAATCACGAACAGTGAATCTTGGCTTCAGGTTCAAAAAGAATAGATCAGGCAAGCAACAATGTTTGAATGTTTGAATGTGGCGGGTGGGAAAGGCCTGTGAAGGGTTTAAGAATGAAAGAGGCTCAGAGTTCGCGCATAAGAAGTGCACGAGCTGCCACCTGCTGGCATAAAACGATACAGCATACTGCATTGCGTATGTTAACAGGAAAAGAATTGCTTGCGCTGGATGTATACATACTGCCATACAACTTTCACAAATTGCACCTCACTTGTCCAAGACTATCTACTGTCCTGAAATCCAAAGTACTCGCGCTGTGCTGAATGTCAACTCACTGAGCAGCAGTCAGTGCAGTGCCTGAGGAAACTCCGCCGGGCAATGGCCTTGCACCAGGCACTGCAGAAACGCACGAGCACCTCCAACCCAGGGCTGCACTCAAGCTGAACAATCAGCTGCCTGATTGCACGCGCCACACAAACTGAACAAAACAGGCAGTCCTGAGACACAAATGCAGCAGGTTCACTCGGCAAACCTGTTGGTGTGCGATATCACTGCATATCACCACACACTGGTCATGTCCAATCAGGCCAAGGTGTGCGGTGCTGTGCCCATCCAAGCAGCCAGGGCCACAAGCAGCTGAACACAGGAGCCACCGCCCAACCAGCTACCGCCACCGCCCATCCACAAATAACAAGTTGTCTCAGGCCTATAGGGTGGGCACCAGCAGACACGTCTGCGCCTTGATCATTGAATACCCCAAGACTTGCATTCTCTCATTCGTAGGTGTTCGTTGCGATCCAGGCCCAAGGGCACGCCCATTCGTAGCAGGGTGCATGTAACATAGATAATGACTCTTTACCTGGCTAGATGCCACAGAGAGGTGCCTTCAAGCCAGAGACGCCTTCCTCGGCTTGCTGGCATGACACCTAAACAGACAGATGTATGCCGTTAACTGCGGCACATGCACAGCATACATGCCAACCAGCGAGGCAGGCGCGAGCTTCTGTCCGGCGGAAGCGCACCAGTTCCCTTGCTTGTTTGGTCACCCTGCCCTTCCCCGTCCTTTCCACGCCTGTTCATGGATACGTCTGCTTTGTGTGGCGTTAGCGACCGTGCGGCAGCGCCCTGCTTGCGGCTAGCCAACGCCTCATACTCGCCAGGATCATCAAAGCCCTGTGGACCACGCTTCGGTGGAGTCACTTGGATGCCTTGTTGCTGCTGCTTGCTGCCACGGACTGCCAGGATGGGGTGGAACCGGTCCTTTGTCCCGGGTGACTGCGGTGCAATAACAACGGGGGGAGGAGCTGCTTGCTGAGCCTGGGAGTTGCTCTCTGTGGCATGCCCGTGCTCACTGGCCCGCGGGCGCCTGCTGTGGGTGGGCGTGCTGTTCTTGGAGTTGCTTTTTGAGCTGTTTTTGGAGCTTGCATGCTGGGACGCCTTCACAGGCTCGGGTGGAACCGCCTGTACCCGTACAAGGCATGGCAACCCATCAGAACACATGTAGAACCCCAAGAAGTCTAGCTGCCATGTGCATGTTTCAATCTGAGTTCCACAGCTTTGCACGACCCAAGCACTTGCAATCAAACGATCTTGCAGCTGTGAACTACCATCTCCATCTTTGAAGCCTTCATTTCAACCCTTGCAGCCTTCTTCACCACCACCTGCATGGTGCTGAACGCCTGCCAAGTCCCCTGCTCACCTGGAGCTGAACCTCTGGGCTTGCGAAGGGTGAAGGGGCGCACTGAGAGGAAGGGCTCCTGCGGGGCCCAGCCATGCTGGAGACAGTCCGCTTGCCCCTCACATGCGGTAGCTGCTCCTGGGACATCATGGGAGAGTGCTGCTGCCTGACGGTGAGATTGGGTGCTGATATGCGCCCTGGGTGCCACGAAGATGGATCGTTCAGTTCTTGCAGCTGTTCAGAATTCAAAGGGCTGGTGGCTCGTGGTGCGGGCCGGCGGTGTTCAGTTGTGCCATCATGAGAGAAGTTGGCTGCTCGCAAGTGGTTGTTGCCACTGTCGTAGAAGGATGGTAAGCCAGCGGGTTGAGTTGCAACCTGCTGCTGCCCCCAGGGAGAGGCAGCATGGCCTTTGGGTGCACCTGCAGCCACGGCGGAGCAGCTGGTGACGTGTGGCAGCTAAGAGGATAGAGGCAGCACTAGTGAGCATTTACAAAGAGATTGGATAACAGCACTCCTGAGTGCTGTTTAGAACTGAGCCAGATTACCAGGTGCTTACGAGTTCCACCTGCCCTGCAGACACCGGCACCCACCTTTGGACAAAGCGCTGGGATACGATATCGACGCGCAGACTAGATCATCCACCTCACTCTCTTGTGTAAAGTCGACAGCGCCCCTGCGCAGCACAATCAGGTCCGCCAAGTTTGCTACCCTTGCTTCCCGAAAAGCTATGACTTCGACACTCTGCAATAGCCAGTGCGTGAAATCACTCACACGTTGGGCTCCTGAGTCATTCCGGCCTTCAAGGGACACGCAGCAACTGAAGGGCTGGCTGTGGCGAGGCCAGGAGCAGTGGGCGGACAAAGGGTTTGGGATGGACGCTCTTGGTCGCGCGCTGAGTACTTCAAAAGGTTTCAATATCTCAGCATATTCAAACGCTCGAGTCTAGAGTCTCCTCTTAGGTTGGGCCAATGACGAACTGTAACGGTTGTGACCAAGAAGCTGGCGGGCTTGAAAAAGGAAGCTGCCTTGTATCCGCCTGTCAGACCTCAGGCCTGCCTTCACGATAAAGCCAAGTGCACTTATCGCCGTCTTACAAATGTAAGACACGCGCACGTTTGCACCGCATGCTGACTCTTAATTGCCGCCTTAACTTGTATAAGCCAACGAACTCGGCGCTTGGCGAGTAGCAGCAGTCTGCAGAGGAGGTGCGACCATTCCTGGCTTTAGTAAATGAATGGCATGGAGACCTCGGCATGTCATTTCCTGACCCACGTACTCATGGGCTACCCCGATCAACAGTGTCTGCACATGCCACAGGCAACATGCAACACGCTTTTCTCCTTCAGTTTTCGTCTCATGCGTGGTTCTGTAGTGATTGCAGTCAGTGCTGGCGCCATGGGCCACAGACAATGCTCATTTCTCGGGGAATTTCTGTATCGGGGGTGCCACGTGAAAATACGAATCAGTGTGCCTCGCTTCTGCCAACCCAGTAGGCACAATCAAATGATGAGCTGCACTGACCTCACAGTTCAGCTGCGAAGCTGCTGAGGCAATGCAGCATAACATGGAGGGGTCTTCACAGTCAGCTGCAAGAATTCGTGCATGCTTTGCATGGGTTCGTGTTTGATGGCTGCCAGGTGTGCTTGTGGTGCAGCGCGACTTCTGGGCACCTGCACACCTTCCGCCAGGGCAGAATCAAGCACGCAGGCGCCAGGAAGCCCAACGCCGAACCATTGGTAAAGAACCATTGGCTAGCAGCAGTTAGCTCTCAATCTCTGTAACTTAACCGTTACAGCAGAAGCCTGTTTGCATGGGTGACCCAATCGAATGCACAGACCATCAGGTAAAGAAGCCAGAAAGATGAATCCCATTTTGATGCCAGGAAGCCCAGGAAGCAAGCAAGCCAGCAACACGTCTCAGCCCTTGTACATCTAAGGGATGACCTGACACAGAACCAATGACATGTACCGAGTCCAGTTTCCACTTAGAATTAAGTAGCCATGGAGAGCTGGACACTAACAATGACGGACAAGGTACAAAAGAGGTGCGAGACTCATCAGGATGCTGTTCCACTCTGGCCATAACTCGAAAGAATGCAATACCTATCCCTGTACATTGTATACACTCAAACTGCTATGCAATAGGCAACACAAGCCTTCAGCCTCTAACACGAGAGTTGGTGATAAAACCGCCGAAGCCGCGCGTTTTCCTCCAATTGCCACGGTCTGGCTGAGTGTCTACTCCCCTGCCAGCAGCTGCACTGCACTCTTGTAAGTGCAGATTGCCCGTCCCAGGTCCGCCACTGATAGACGCTCTGCGGAACAGAGAATAACAAAACTGCAGTTACCTCCATGTTGTTGCCTTCAAGCAGACACGAAGGCAATGTGCTTGTTTTCAAGGCATTCCCTATGCCAGCCTAAAGTCTCCTTACTGTTTCCAAGGCACGTCTGATGCAAGCCTAAACGTGCACTCTGGCAGGTACCACCTGTGTGGCTCAGGCGACCTCGAGCTTGCCGCAGCCTAGGCAACCGTTAGCTTTGTTTGCAAGGACTGCTGAGCCAGCCCAAAGAAGCACTCCCATGCGGCAACCCACACCACATGCAACGTGCACCCATGAGTGCGGCAACCCACCGTTCAGTCCATGCACCCATGAGTGCGACAACCCACCGTTCAGTCCATGCACCCTCGAGCCGTCGCCGGCTGTGAGGTTGGTGGAGGTGGGGCAGAAGCGCAACACACCGCCCTTGGAGCGGGGCAGGTAGTGCTTGGAGTCAGTGCCGCCTGCGACGGACCGGCACAGGGCGGTCATACACACGGGCATGATGGGCAGCGGTGGCGCGATTGCAACCAGGCTGTGCGTTCATGGGAATGGAAGGGCCAGCATCCGGCACCAAGCAAGGCAGAGCACGACGGGACTGGAAGTGGCACTGCCTCGCACTCTGGGGTCTGTCACAGTCTCCTTGGTTTGGTAGAGAGTCCCATGACCCACATGCGTTGCATCAGGAAGTGACTGCAGCATATGAAGACGTACCCACTGTGTGTAGAGACGGGCTGCAGTCAGTTGCTGTCAAAGCACAGGGATGCAACCAACTGGCTTGACACCTACCCGCAATATTCTCTCTGCAGCCGCCCATGCGATATCCCAAGCCTGAATCCTAACCTCAACCCTGACAACCCTAACGCACCCGTCAGCATATAGGGTGCCACTACCAGTGGCTGGCCACCCGCTGTTGACCACTGCTCCTGCACATGCACACACACATGCACATGTACTGAAGGCAAACATGTTGAAATGCTCTTGAAAGCATGCATGGAATGAATGCACCGCCTGCCCCATGCAGCCTTGTCTGGGTCTGGGCACTGCCAACCGATCACCGCTGCCAATTGGCTACCAGCCTGGCAAGGACCACAAACATCACCCCAGCTCTTGCCTGCAGGGCGGTTTTGATGGCGTTGAAGTGCCTGCCGGTGGCCGGTGTGACGGAGGTGGCCAGCGCCTCCTCGGGCGGGGCATGCGGGCGCACCGGGGTGACGGTTACGTTTAGCCTGACCAGGCAACGGGCAACAGGCTCAGCAACTGCTGTAATGCTGGCTACTGCCAACTTTGAAGTACCCATGCGAGCATTCACGGCTCCAAAATCTAATCCAGGGGCAACCACTTGTAGATGTGGTGATTCTGAACAAAAGACCCTGTCAGCCTTGTTGAACGCGAGTAAGTTTTCACAAAATCAATGCCCTGCATGCATCGATCGATTCTCTTTCCGACCCCTGGTCACAAGAGTGCTGGTGGGATGGGCGTCGGTGCTTGAACACATAGTGTGTCAGCAGTGCCCAAACCAATGAACACGCCTGGCTGAAGGCCCTTGAAAGCGGCAGACAGCTGTGCAGCATGGGCGTATGCACATCCCAACGTCATGGTGCGGTACTGGCACATATAGCACTGGTCTGAGTCAACAGGCGACCAACCTTCCGGTCTGCTGCAAGAAGACAAGTGAGCAACTGCGGTCCTGGTCACAGGGCAGGTAGCATGCAGTTGCTCACCCGAGTGAGTCCGTGAGCCCCTGGACATAGGCCAGCACACGCTCCACCGTGTCGCCCGGAAGCAACCTGAAGCCATGGCCAGGACGGGACAACATGCACGGTTGCCACGGTACTTACACTTTACAGTAGCTGCAACTTGTACTACAAGTACCATATGTACTACTGCCGCCTAGCATACTACGTGGTGGCCAATGCACTTGTCGTGTCATGACATGATTGTGAGGCGTGGCGCACTTGACAGACGGCAGCTACCGCTTGCTTAGTACTCTTGCTTCCCAGTGCACCACCTGGTCACACACAGCCTTGTTTTGGTCGGACACCGCAAGGCTATATACGACCGAGGCCATCGACATGCACCTTCACCGTAGCTTCATAAATATGAGCTGTTCATATAACGTGCACACATTGTGAAGCATGCAGCACAGACCGCTGTACTTCAACAGAACAAGACACTTGGCGCGGTACTGAGCGCACGGCTGCACTCGTATCAGTTGTCTCGGCAGGTGGGGCTGAACTTCTACAGCTGCAGCAAGCTATGCCAACCTGCCGAGCCATTCAATTGAGTGATGATGCATCAGGTTGGTGCATCCCTTGGCCGTGCCCTGGCCTGGCTTTGGCTGTGACAGATCATGTGTCCTGCCCTGCAGACCTTCGCTCCTCTGCGCTTTAGCTGTCCCAGTGCCTTTGCCCACCTGAAGTTGAGGTTGAGGGTTGCTGTGGGCGGCAGCACGTTGTCGCCTACGTACGCGTTAAGACCCGTCACCGCCACTGTCGTGCGAGCCTAAGAAGCATCAGGGATTGACAGCACCAGCAGGGACACATGGGTGCACGAGCTAGGGCATGAGCAGGGCAGAGGCATTGGGGACCCTTGCGGGGTTTGTGACATTCAAAGCTCCTGGGCCCCGGTTTGTGACATTCAAAGCTCCTGGGGCCCGGTTTGTGACATTCAAAGCTCCTGGGCCCCGGTTTGTGA
>QAXH01001032.1:0-12551 GCA_004335635.1 Chloromonas sp. AAM2 | reverse complement strand
AGATAGCAAGGAGGGCCATGCAAGTGCTCTGGGTGGTCCAAGCTAGCTGTGGTCTCTGTCATGCACGTTAGATATTGCTACAAATGCCTTGATGTTCGTAATCATTTATACCTGCATACGGTATTCTACAAACCAAAACCGGTACAAAGTTTCTGACATGCCAAGGCGGCTGGGGTGGAAACCTGGGTGCAGAAGCGTAACATTCCTTCGGCGACATACTGTACTAACCGAACCTCAATCCAAACCTTGGCTTGGAGACCAGTACACAGTTTGACCTGCCAGAGCGGGTTGGGTGGCAATCTAGGTGCAGCTGACTGTACGTTCCGTGCCTCAACCTTGGCTTGTTGCATGCCATGTGTGCAGCTGTTCTGCAGCTGCCCCACCAAACACCCGCCAAACCTGTTGTACGTTCCACGTTTCAACCCAAACCTTGGCTTGTTGCATGCCCCGTGCGCTGCTGCCCTGCAGCTGCCGCACCTCCTGTCAGGCACCGTAGCGCCCCGTGAGTGGCTGACCACCCTGTCCGGCTCGCTGCTGGCACTGGACCTGGCGCCCGGAGACACAGGCCTGCTGCAGACAATGATGCAGGTGAGGCCATGCATGATTTGTCTGTTTGATCAACAGGCAGTGCATGCACAAATGCAACGGCCCGAGTAGGTGCCCCTGACAGGCACAGCACTTTTGGTTTGCATGCACAAACTCATATCATCTGATATTACCGCTACTGGCTCTGGGTCTCGCACCCAGGGAAAAATCACTGCTGCAGACGATGATGCAGGTGGGCTGAGCAGCACATGCACAGTGTGGATGCTTGTTCAACACACAGCGCGTGTAGGGGACAGCCATAGCCTGCATGGGCCTGAATCGCTGTCAATGTGTCGCTGTTGCAGATGTGAACTGTGAGCGGTTTCTGAGATCCATGCCTCAGAGTAACCAATGTTCATTCCTGCCCACAGCCACGCGTTGCAACTGGCCGCTCCAAGAGTTCCAATGACTATGCCTGCCATACGACCCTGCATCAAATCCAGGCCCGGCTTATACTGTCAGTGTTGCCTGGTTGATGCGCATTTGTGCAGGGCGTGGCCTATGTGTGCAGCTCCGCCAGCCTGGAGGGCGCCTCAGTGCAGTGCCAGGCAGAGGGTGTGCTGCTGTCCCTCCTGGCGCACCCCCTGCCCCAGGTGCAGCTGGCAGCGCACGGCCTGCTGGAAGAACTGCTCACCAAGGTGTAGGGCTGGGCTGGTGTGTGTGGGCCGGTGTGGTGCAAGTGTAAGCGTGACAGAGGTGTGTGGTATCAGGCAGCAGTTGCCGGGGCTTAAGGGACAAGTGGATGTGGGCGTTGTGTGTGTTGACACCAGGCACATGAGGGAGCAAGTGATGCAGTCCATGCTCGACACGCGCCGCTACCACCAGAAGACAAGGTAGGGACGGCCACGTTGTACGGCCTGCTGCCCATGTTCATGGTGCCAGCACACAGAGGTGCAAACAGGCATAGGCTACCTTGCTGCAGTAACGGGAGAGCACCGTGCGCACCAGTCCTGCTGCGCGCATGCATGACAGTGTGTGTGCATGCGTCATGCCCACCCTCTGTGCCATATTTTCATCACACTCGTTACATTCATGCACATTCATTTCACTCATTACATTGAAGTGCTGCACAGGCCCGTTCCGACCCGGACTCTGCTCTAGTGGGTCTGTTGGTGCGTCGCCGCGTGTGTCAGCAGCTGGTGTGTGTTGGCTTAGCTGACCCGCGCCTCAGGCCCTACGCGGCGGCACTGCTGCTGCAGTTGATGCACCGGGGACAGCAGCACGTGAACAGTGGTGAGTGCATGCACTGCCAGCACGACGTTCTTGGGATGCCAGTATGGGAGGAAATGGATAACCATACAGAGAACTGAAACATACACAACTGAGCACATCACAGTCAGTCAGACTGCGGTGTGGGCGATCCCACAACTGGTGGGTAGCCAGTCCAATAAGCCATAGTATTGACATCAGGGTCTTGTTTTCTGCTGCCCTGCTGTCGATGCATCAAGCCATGCATGCGATACCAATAACAACAGTCAGTCGAATCTCCCACAGTGGCCATAATTTGCGCCATCATTGCAGCATGCTCTCGTGTGAGCACATACGAAATCACAGTCGCGGCTGGAGTGTGGGTTAGTCACGCAAGTGGAAAAACAACTGCAAATGGCAGTCTTGCATAAGTCCGTAAGCAGTGACATGAGAGTCTACTTCTTGCTGCCCTTCTGTCGATGCAGAGCTGCTCCACTGGGCGGGGTGGGTGGCGGCATACCACGCCGACCCACACGTCTCCGCCCTGGCATGCGGGTTGGAGCAGGTGCAGCAGGCCACAGTGCGGCAGCAGGGGGAAAAGGCACCGGGCAGCATGGAGTGGACACAGGTGAAGCATGGACTGATAGAGCTTACCTTGTGCTGCAGTGTACTGGATTGGGCTGGTGAGAGTGATGCCAATCCAGCAAGGGTGGCAGCGGGGAGGTCGTCAGAGGACACGGCATGAATTGGGATGTGTACCACCCTGACCCAACCTGGAAAGAGAATTGGTTTTTCAGGCTGGTGTTGATGCCGGCTGTTTGACATCTGGCGCAGCAGTCGTCACTGCCTACCGTATTGTTGTCCTGGTACTACGATTTGTTGCGTGCTGCTGGGATGTCTGCAGTCCCTGCTTGCCATGCTTGTAGCGCATGATGTCGCTTTTGCTAGTATCCGTTTGCAGCTTGGCAGTGTGCTCGTGCGGCTGCATGCAAAAAACAATACAGAATAACAACATCAAAGCTCGTATTGCACAATGCTACGCTATCGTGTGTGCCTGTGTGCAGCTGGAGAGTGTGCTTGTGCAGCTGCTGAGTTCCAAGGTGGACGTGCGCCAGGCCGCCTCGCTGGCCCTCAGGGACATGCTGTTTGAGACACAGGGGGTGCATGTGCCGGCCAACGAACCACAGTCCTGTGAGTCATGTTGGCCCCCTCTCCCTCTCTGTATCCGGGTATGCTTGGACTGCATGCATCAAGCCCATTGTTGCTTACCTCTTTCATACCTCCTGCTGTGCCAAAATTTTCGTTCTGCGTGCTCTTCTCCTGTCTTCTGTTCTCTTCAGCGTCTGGCGCATGGTCGGACAACCTCCCTGAATATAAGTACATTATTATACACACCAGTCGGTTTTAACACATTCAGTCGGTTTTAACGTCCAGTACACTCTTCCCTGTCTGCCTGCTCTTCCAGCTGACCTAATGATGGGATGTGACTTACATGATGTATTAGGAGAATGGCACATTCAGTAACGTCCGGTGTGCGCTGCCCTGTCTTTTGCAGCTGATCCTCTCAAGGCAGTGCTTGACGGGGGCCTGCGGGACCCGCTGGTCATTCCCGGGGCGAGCGGGGGCGTGGGGGGTGCCGGCGGGACGTCCGCAGCGGCGCGCCTGGCCCGCAGCTTCCGCCCGCAGGACGCCGACAACCTCTTGAACATACTGGGCAACACTTCACTGGCTACAGAACTGCGCAAGTGGGTGCGATGCTCAGTGTCTGGACAGTGTTTGAAGGAGCTCACTAGTGAAAGGGATTGACTGCTAGGGTGGACAAATTCCTGAACATTCTGGGCAGCTACTGAGCTGCGCAAGTGGGTGCAGAGCTTGGCTGTGCTTGAGCAATGTGTGAAGGGTGCGCAACCATGCAATTGACGGTAGTGCATGGTTGCCAGATGGCAGACGGTCCAGGCACGTGTGTGGGGGAGGTCAAGATCACGTGCTTATGTTCTTCTATGGCCAAAGTAATCACAAAGACGTACGCCTGGAGTGCATTTGTCAACCTGTAATTTGGTCCACTGGCACTCCGGCTGATGCAACAGTAGTGACTATGGCATGGATCCTGACGACTTGTACGCTCACCACGGCCGGGACATGGCAATGAACTTATGTTGTACCTGCATGTGCATGCAGGTCCTCTGCTGCTCAGTTGCTCAGCCTGGTGCTCGAGCCCGCGCTGCGCGATCACATGTGCCAGCCACCCGCTCTGACCGTCATGCTGGATGCCCTGGGCAGCGCACTCAAGTGGGTACATGTCGTATGCCTTTGATGACAAGCATATTCTTTATTATTATTGTTATCATTATTATTATTATGGTTATTATGGTTATAGTTTCAGTTTATTGTGTTCCTGGATTCTGCCAGACAAACAGTGGGTGGGAGGGATGGGAACATCGGCGCCGTCTGCCTCTCTACCAAGCAGCTGCTGCCCACACAGCACACAGGACTCCCACACAGTTGGTGTTATATCATGGCGTAAAAGGTTGAAATACGCGTGTAGAGTGCACATGCGTGTAATTTGCACGTTCACATGGAAACTAGACCAAGTCAGAAAGGCGTCAGCACCCACAAGCTTTCCGAGCAGTTCATCATGCATGGACCAGTCCTGGGCCAACGCTTCACTGCATTGTCCTCGCTGTTTGTATTGCCATCTGCCCTTCAGGCCCTCCCTTTCCACAGCCCCAACCCTCACCACCATTGAGGCCCTGAGTCAACTGGACATGGCCCTGCCCGTGGCCGCATGCAACCTGCTCTACGCGCTCACAAGCCTCAGCCCTCACGCCCGCGCGTGGGTGTGCTCAACAGCAGGTGGGAAACCGGCCTTTGTAGAAATCGGCCCAGCAACAGGGCCAGCAGACTGACTGACTGACCGACCGACTGACCGACGGATGGATGGACGGACTGACCGACGGACTGACTGGCCGACCGACTGGCCGACGGACGGACCGACCGACGGACTGACTGACCGACTGACTGACCGACTGGCTGACTGACTGACCGACTGACCGACTGGCCGACCGACTGGCCGACCGACTGACCGACTGGCCGACCGACTGGCCGACGGACGGATGGACCGACGGACTGACTGACCGACTGACCGACTGACTGACTGGCTGACTGACCGACTGGCCGACCGACTGACCGACTGACCGGCCGACTGGCCGACGGATGGACGGACGGACTGACCGACTGACTGACCGACCGACCGACTGACCGACTGGCCGACTGACTGACTGACGGACTGACGGACTGACTGACTGACCGACCGACTGACCGATGGACGGACCGACTGACTGACCGACTGACTGACTGACCGACCGACTGGAGAGCATGACGACTTCCATGGTTCGTTTAATCACTTGTACACAGTGCATGTACGTTCACCTGAGCGCCATTGTACTGGCAAGAGCCTGCTCTTCATATACGTTGGCATTGCTACATGCCCGCAGGTGGTTTGCCTGCCCTGCAACAGTCGCTGCCGCTGCTGTTCCACTCGCTGCTGACCGTGCGGCATGCGCTGGGCCGGCTGGTGGCTGTGCTGGCTCTGGGCGGTCAGGCCGACAAGTGGGAGGGATGTGCGGGCCTGGCAGCGGACCCGCAGCAGCAACAGCAGGCACAGGAGGCCATGGCACAGGTATGCAATCATGTTGGGTTGGGTCATGCCCTCAAAGGTGTAATGGGACTGCACAGGAGGCACAGGAGGTACAGGGAATTGAACTGCTGCTAGCGTGCCTGCTTCTGATGGACAAATCTGATGTGATCGTCAAACACACAGCACGCGAGTCTGAACAATTATGTGCTGCACAGTAGGCCATGGGATAGGTGGGCACAGGAGAGGTTGAACATACACCGTGCGTACGGCCATTTGCCATCCAGTCTTGCAGCAGATATTGCTTTTGCTACCGCCTGCCTGTGCTGCACTCTGTGTGTGTGCGTGTGTGTGTGTGTGTGTGTGTGTGTGTGTGTGTGTGTTGTTCCACCTCGGACTGTTAGCGGACAAGCATGTGCCCCAGTACAAATACTGCGCCCTTGATCAGAAGCAGAGGAGCTTGTCACACACCAGTGCATGCTAAATGAGAAATGCTGCCGATTTTCTAGATGCTGAACAGCCTTGGGCTACAACCAACAACATTTCAAGCGCTCCCATGTGCCTGCTTGCCTGTCCTCAGGGTGCGCTGCTCCGCCTTCCGCGCCCCTTCGCCTCCGGCTACATGCTCCCCTGCCGGACGGTGTGGCTGGAGGTGGCGGCGGCCCCTCCTTGGGGGGCAGCCCTGCCCACAGAATCCGCGCTGCTCAAAGGAAGGCCCAAGCTGCAAGGTGTGTCTGTTTGTGTGAGCATGTGTGTGGTGAATGAGTGCGCTTTCTCACACCATAGAACGGGACAATCAGATCTCATCAGCGCACAGCAAACAACAGGGGCCCCAGGCCCTCTGTAGCAAGCTCTTGCACAAAGCCATCACCATGAGCAACAGCCTCGCCCACAGGGGCTGCTCTGCCCACAGCACTGGCACTGCTTCGGGGACGGAGCACAACTGCAAGGCGACCAGACGTACAGTGCAGGTTGGCCCTCAACGTGATCTGATGTGTTGGACTGTTTGGGCCAATGGAGCCTGTTCCTTCCATCTTCAACAGGCATGCTGCAAGTGTATCGCCTTGTCTGCGCGCTATGCTTTGTCTATTCTTCAGACAACGCCTTGACTGTTTGGTCTGCAGCACCACGAGCTGCAAAGTCCCTAGTAAGTAGTGGGCAAGCCGTGTGGTGATGCTGATGCTGATGTGCTTGGCTGTGTTGCAGAGCTGGTTGCTTCCCAGCGAGCGCGTGTTGCGCTGCTTGTGGAGCAGCGGCGGCTGCTGGGGGCGGCAGGGGGCCAGTTGGGGCCGGCTGCGGTGCTGCTCCAGGCGCGGCCGGGCGCATGGCGCATGGGCCAGGCGGCCATGCAGGGCTGCTGTCACAACGTGGCCGCACTGTCACTGAAGCAACAGGTGGGCCTGGGGGAGGGGGCGGCCACGTGGCTGTTGAGATGCCGAAGTCAGGAGTTGTGATGTTGGGTGGGTCCAGACATTGTCGGTAGGTGTTGCTCGTCCTTGGCTGGAGCCAAGAACCCGCTGTTCCAAACCCTGAGTTTGCTTTGGATTGCCAGCCACACCTCTGGTCAACTTTGTGGTTTGTTAGACTGAAGCCTGGACAGCTGGTCGTTGACTGTATTAAGTCTGGGAGGTTGACAGTGCAATCCAGGGCCAACCCGGATGACCATGCCTGATGATTATGACCATGTCTGACTGCCATGCCCATGTGGCTCTTGCAGGTCGAGTCATGTCTGGAAACGGTCCGCAGGGCCGGATCACATGCAGAGGGCCATGCAGCGCTGCGTGCCTTGAACCAGGTGACTGGTCACTGCCGCTTTTAGTGGAACAAACCATTTTACCCTTTTTTTGTTTTGCTTAGCTCTGTCAATCTGTTTATATTTTCCCGTATAAATCGATTAAGCTACAGTCAACTCCCAACCTCTAGTTTAGCAAAGCACTCATCAGTTGAATTGGCTTTGCAATGTTGATCAAAGCACTGTTTGAAATTTGCCCTGAAGCAGGTGACAGCCAGCGACCCAGGACTTGACTACCACTCATCACTCCCGCTGTTCAGCATTGTCCTTGTTTGCTTGGCATTAATACACAAAAAGATTTCAAAACATAGCCAAGTCAAGTCGATTAATCTGCTTTAATGCATAGATCCATAAATCGATATATAACATCCCACATCAGTAGATTTGGCTTTTGCAAACTTCAGACAACCATATGTGAGAACCTGCCTTGCGCCAGATAGCAGCCAGCGACCAAGGTCTGGCTGCGCTGGCGGCTGGCGGCTGGCAGGCAGCGCTGGAGCACCTGCTGGTGAGCAGCCCGCTGTCACTGGAGGACAGGCAGCTGTGGCTGGAGCTGCTGCCACTGGTGCGTGGGGCAAAGCAGTTGAGGCTGGAAGCCCATCGACTTCGTTCCTTTTTGCTTATTCATGATAATTCAAACCCTTGTCGTCTGTAGACCAGGCGATTCTGGCCAAGTGTGCTTGTGGGCCCAGCTTAAGTATCCATATGTGGGTGTGTCTCACACAGCCGTTGCATGCTCTGGTGCCTTGCAATTGGTGTTCGAAAGGTGCCTGTACGGATTACAAAGACAGGCTGGGCTGCCCATATGAGGTCAGAATACTAACCATTGGCTTGACTGGCACTGCCCGTATGCTGTGATGTGTCCAACAGACTGCCGTGGTAACCTGTCCAACAGACGGTCATGATTGGAATGCATGTGCCCTGCACAATCATCTTTCCTGGTCAGTCATGTGTGTGCAGGTGCAGCGGCTGTTAGGCAGCGGCCATCTCAGCGGCACCCAGCTGCTGCACCTGGCCCTGTGCCTGTGCCAGTCAACCCTACCGCTCCTATCTGAGCCTCAGGCCTCCCTAGAGCCACCCCTGGTGCCCATAGCGCTATCGGGCAGCCTAGCTTTAGAGGACCCCTCTAGTGCAGCACCCTCCAACCACCTGGTGAGTGAGTGGCAGACTTTGCATATTGGGGCGGTTGCTGGCAGATCTTGGTCAGGTTTCGCCTGTTTCTCGTAGGTTTTTTGCGCCAAAATGTAAAACGGCGAAATGTAAATCGGTGCCACTGGTGAGGGAGTGTCCTCTTACATCTGTATCGTCTGACAAGTCGAACACAAGGTGGCTCAAGCTCCATGCACAACATCATCGTACTCACATTGCAAAGGACTGCTGGTATCAATTCTAAACCCCCGTCGTCACCTGCGTGGCATGGACTGGCTGGCTTTCTCATCACGTGACGGCTGGTGCAAGAGATGGTAACAGAGGGATGGAACTGTTTCTTTGCCATTCGCTTTGAGTTTCGATTGCTCTACCCTATAGCGTGAGCAAGCGCTCCCGATGTAAAACGACGCACACACGGCACACACATGCTCGCGCACACACGCACGCACCTGGATTTAAACCCAGGTACAGCTGGTGGTGCTGCGGACCAGCCAGCAGGCGCTGCTGATGCTGCTTCTGCTGCTACGGCAGGCGGGGGAGCGGCTGCCGGTGCATGAGGCAGTAAGGGTGGCTCATGCTCTGGGGCCAGTCCAGCTGTGCAGGTAAAGGAAACTGCACGTTATATACATGTAGGCTGTCAACTTCACTTCAATCACCTGAACTGAGGTTCTCTTCATGGTGATGGCTTCACTCTTTTTGATTCGTGCTGTTCCATCTTATAGCGTGCAAAACCGCTCCCAATGTAATCATTCCACTGTGCATTGTACATTACATGCTTGAATCACATTAGATTACATGCTCAATCCGGAACATGAATAGTGCATGAACACAATTGATGTGTGTTTGTGTGCTGATTTGCGGATACCTTATCATTGTTGCATGCATACGCCCATGCCCTTCCTTACATGCGTGCCCCTGCCAGCAGGCTGGTGACACAAGGCTTCATAACGGCAACTGGGTGTAGCTATGGTTGCCGGGTGCTGGCCGTGGCGGTTCTGGCTGAAGTGCTAGCCATCATGCGGTCAGGCGCACTGCTGCCGTCACAGCAAGTGAGTCCTGGTGGCCAGCCAGCATCAAGCCATCAGCAGAAATATGGACAAAATAGGTTACTCAGGCGCTGGTGCTGTGGCTGGTCACTTCAAACGGTTGTCTGATGTCAAGGTGCAAAGAGGACATGGCGCAGGACGCTGTCAAGCTGAACGCATTCCGTAATGCCGCCGTGGGTCATGGCCTGCCGTGGCAGGTGCTTGCCCAGGCCTCATCCCAAGGCATGTCTCCGGAATTTTTCCGCCGTCGTTTTGTCCCCAGCATGAGGCTGGTCGTTCAGCCCTGGCATCAGAGCATATTGCCGGGTTTCGTCTGCTTCTTGTGATTCCTCGCACTTGACCTGGAAGAAGACAAGTAAACGTTCAGAATGGAGCACAATGAACGTTTCTTGAACATGCATGTTGCTGTCGCTGCTCACTGGCAGGACCTGCCACAGGAGCCTGGTTTGGAGGCAGCGCTGGTGGACTGCCTGGTGGCGCTACTCACCCACGTGTGCAGCCCTGCACCACACGCACCCTCGCACCGCCTAACCGGAGGTGGTGGCGGGGCCGATACGCAGGGCGGAGGTCAGCACGAGGAGACACTACAGCAGCCTACAGGGGCGGAGGCAATAGGCGGTATGTGTGTGTATCAGCGGGCGGGGCCGGGGCGGGGCCGGGGCGGCCGATGTGTGTGTGTATCAGCGGGCGGGGCCGGGGCGGGTGTATTCCTGGGCGGGGCGGTTTCCAAGCCCAATTCCTGCTGTTCATAGATTATCTACATGATCGTGTATCCTCACTATTGACTAGATTGTGATATATATATATATATATATTTCCTACTGACTTTACTGAGTACACTCACCACACTGATTGCAGGGGCCGTTGAGGGTGTGTTCCGGGGCAAGGCGCTTGTGCGGCAGGCGGTGGGGTGCCTGGGCCACCTGCTGCACCTGCTGCCCACACAGCTATGGGCAGCGGCATGGCACCAGGTGAAAGCGCGGATCATCGCTACACTTTGTGGCCTGTTCAGCTCCTTACACTGTCGCTGGCATGCACTGTGTCTGTGATGGCTGCATTGTGTGCAGTCAATTTATTGCATTGATTGCTTTGATGACAAGCATGACCCTAAGCTGGCTTGGTGGCGGTTTTGACTCATGCACGCATTGCAGGACTTTGATGTGACTCAAACTCGCACGCTTGATTCTAAGTGCGCAGGAGAGCAGTGTGTACTGGCTGACCCGGTTGCTGCGAGACCGCGACTCGCGCCTGCGCACCGCCGCCTTACACCTGCTGACCCTGCTCATGCGGCCTGGAGCCGAGCCAACACAGGTGATGGCGGGAGTTTGCGCTAATTTACAACCCCAAATTGTTAGCATATAAGCGTCCATCATGGCATGAAACTGGCCAGCATACTGTCACACGTGACTTGGCTCAAGTGTTAAGGCACAAGTAGAGTCCAGTAAGTGGCCCGGTCTCAGAGGAGGCATACACTGGGCTTTAAGGACTTGGCACCAGCAGTCCTCTGCAATGCGAGTATGATAATGTTGTTCATGAGGCTTGAGCCGTCCTGTGTTCGACTTGTCGGATGATACAGATGTAAAAAGGCGCACATTCATTTAGTGTTTTGTATCAAAGAAATGCTTGTAAATAAATGATCGCACTTTTGGACTCTATTCGTGTTCTTGGCGGCCTTTGGCAGATTATTGTCAGTTTTTGTCTGTTCCTCGTTGTGTGAAAATGAATAAATTAGTATGCTGCAAACCAGTAAACGACAGTGTGCCTAAAACACACTGCGCTCACTCACAGCGTGCCCTGACGGCCAGCTGGCCCGATGCGGCCCCACGCCTCATGCGGCTTGCAACCGCTCAGTCAGAAACCTACGGCACAAAGGCCGCTGCACTGCGGTTTCTCTGCGTCGCTCTTGCCCTGCCCGCATCGCTGCACACAGGTAAGGTCTCAGGTATCTGAGTCAACATCTGTATCTGAGTTGTTAAAACAAGAATTGTCTTGTTACTTTTGAAGGTTATTGCCGCAATTTCTTTCATGGTCAATCCATCATCTCTTCCAAAGACGCATGTCGCACTGTCTTCTACGGTAAATATTTAGCTTACAGCCCCTCCTATCTCTTTCCGATAGGGTCACTGCTCAGTTCCCCCGCATCCCTGCCATCTTCTGTTCGACTTGCCGGACGATACAGATGTGTATTGGCACTTACTCACTCACTCACTCACTACAGACGGTGGAAACGGCTTGGTGCCGATGCCAAGGCACCTGGTGCCGCTGTCAACCGAGTCGTTACTCAAACAGACTCACTTTTGGGATCAGCTGCCGGGTATGCTGCTGGACAAGGCTGCACCGCCGGCCTTCATGCATGCAGCGACAGGGCTGCTGCTCCAGGTGAATGCATGTTGGGCTTGTGTAAGATTTGCATCTAATGCCAGGCTTGAAGGCCGTTGTTAAAGGTTTGAAGCCAGAATTGCCAGCTGTGATTTTCGACTCCTCTCAGGGAGGCTTCTACCCATCCAAAGTGGACAGGTGGCTGTGAATAATTGAACTGGGCTGGTGTTCTTAGGTCTGCACAGTACGACAACCAGGCACAAAGGCTGTTGTGGCCGATTGAAAACAACCGGGGTTGACCCAAAAGCAAGTGAGGTTATTTGATAGCAAAGGGTTACAACAATCCTGCTTTTAGTTGCTGATCAACTCCACAGGCTTCAAGGCTAGTCGCAACATGACAGTTTATTTATTATGCTAGTTGCTACCACTCCAGGGTCTTGTGGTGGAGGTCGAGGGCTTTGCCCTGCACCTGCGCTACCCCTCGCTGTTCGCCCACCTACTGGGGGTCCTGGGCGCCGCTGGGCAGCAGCGGATGGCCGCTGCAGGCCAACCCATAAGCCCGGCAGTGCAGGTGGGAGGCTCAGCACACAGTAAGGGACTGGTTTTACCATTCACTGGCTTTAAACCCTGTTGATTGTGTCACCACCAGCACACTACCTGCGCAGCCTTCAAGCCCTGTCACAAGCTGTGTTGCTAATGCAGGCATCAGGGCAGCAACACTTTCTTACCAATCACATCATGTATCGAATGCAAATCAGTCTCATCCTCCCACCACCAGCCAGGTGCTATGCAACCAGGTGCTATGCAGCCAGGTGCTATGCAGCCAGGTGCTATGCAG
>QAXH01001031.1:0-46943 GCA_004335635.1 Chloromonas sp. AAM2 | reverse complement strand
CTGGTGCGGCCAGCCAATCAGATTGGAGGGTCTGTACTTTACGGATCAGTAGACGTGCCCTGGCTGGCATGGTCACGTGCGATCTCCGGACGTGAAATGTTTGGGATTTACAGTTGGCTTATGACTGGCTGACATGTGCTGTGCAATCGTTCAGCGGCCGGTACAATAGCTGACACAGGTATGCAGGAGCGAGAGAATAAGAATCAAAAAGCTTGCGAAGGACAATATGGTCAACTGGCCTGTTCCATCAAAACATACTGATCGGTCCAAGCACGAACAGCAGAGGCTCTGCTGACAGCATATGCAACAGCCTGATATGTGGTACAAGGTTTGCTGGCACATGTTGTGCTGCACATGACAGACGCACCTAGGGCAAGCTTGCACACACCATGAACACGTTTCAAATGCAGAGCATCAGACAAGAGACACGTTGCATACCATACATGAGCCCCTGGCATTATTGATGGCCCAGGCTTGCCATGCTCGCTGACTTATGTCTGTATCGACGCATCCAACGGACAGGATACCTTCACACATTACTGTGATGCTTTTGCGTGCCTGCATCGGATCTATGACTTATGTATGA
Organism: Chloromonas sp. AAM2; assembly: GCA_004335635.1. Taxonomy (NCBI): domain Eukaryota; kingdom Viridiplantae; phylum Chlorophyta; class Chlorophyceae; order Chlamydomonadales; family Chlamydomonadaceae; genus Chloromonas; species Chloromonas sp. AAM2. The sequence goes on along the minus strand of QAXH01001031.1, from coordinate 46,357 downwards.
TGCTATGACTCTGCATATCCACAAGGCTTGTTCTCTGGCAAACATTGATTGTTAACACCTTGCAGGTGAGATGGTGTTTCTGAGCTTTGCATGTTGCTTTTCCTCCGTGCTACCTGCAAATGATGCATGGTAAGCTCGTAGCGTTGTACCCTGGATTTTGACCAACAGGTTATACAGACTAACACACATGTACATGTCACTGCGGACGCCCAGTCACACACAGTTTGAGAGCTAGGCCAGGTTACGTGCCAACAGTTACTACTCAGTGAATAGTTATTGACCTTCAGACCTTTCTGTATTTTGCTGTTCACATCTTGGCAGTGACCGTTCATGTCCTTTCACATTGAACACGTTTTGATGCCTCTGCTGTATGATGTAGACTGATCCTTGCGTTCTTTTATCGATTTGCTGTTGGAATGTTGTACGTTTAAGACCTGATGTGGTCACAATGGCCAATTGATGGAGCCCTGAAACAGATGATTGACCCTACAGAGGCAGAGCTTGGAAAATAAGCCCCAACAACCGGACTTGGCCGGATAAATCAGGTTAAATCGAACAGTATTGGTAATGTCCTGCTGCACGGTTGAGTGGGTCAGGTGTGTGGCATTTCATCCCTTCCCACTCGAGCAGTATGCAGCGACTGAAGTAGGAAATGAATCCTATCCAAAGCACGGGGTTAACATTATTAATTGGGTCAGCTGGAGGCATTTGAAACCTCCAAGCAGTACCAGCACGAGCTCAGCTGCCAAGCAGGCAGCATGACCGACCTATGCTGTTTTCGTGATCTTGAATGGTCCGGGCATGACATCATGTTCACAACCCTGTGCATGGTGTCAGGAAAGCATCACGTCACTGCGGGCACCCCTGTCATGCAGGTCAATCATCGACACAGCACACTAGCAGCCGTTGGCCACCCAGCCTGCTGCATCACAAAGAGTCGATGTTAACCAGTATATGCATGGTGAGCTGAAAAAGCGGCCATGCAGTCACGTCATGGTGTCAAAACATGGCCCTGGTGGTAGCAGTGTAGTAACTAGTGTAAAGCAGTTGAAAAAGCCAACAGTCGTACGACTGCATGGCCATGGCCTAGGGTAGTAGAATGCATAACTGGCTGGTCACTTAGCTGGGCTGCATGCAAGCCCCTTCACACTGCTTCACCCTTGAGTATTTAAACAGGCCCGCAAGCCACCTGCGGCACGTGGTCAGCAGAGATGCCGTGTACACAGGGCCTGAACGCTGCACACATTTTCACTTGCTGGACAGCTTCTCCGCCAGCCACTGCATGCCTCGCTCCAAACCCTCCCCATCCAACGCATTGGTGGGAACAATCTGCCAGGGACGGTCCTTGATCTCTTCAAGTTGGAGTGCCTGAGCAGGCAGCACAGCATGCAGAAACCCGATGAATGGCGAGCGCATGCAACAAATGCTCTGAATTAACAGCTCAGCAGCTTAACATTTGCTGTGGCTTCATCATCAGAGTTGCATGACACCATGCTTAGGGCGTCCAGACTGTGCATAGACAAAAGTCAGGTCACGCCCATTCAACACGCTTGTGTGCAGTCCTAGCAATGATGGCACAGTTCTCAGACTGTCTTGGAAGCTAGGCAACAACTACGTCACATGTTTGCTTTTTTCACTGGTCGGTATCCAAAATGCCATCAAAACCCTGACATGTAAGTTTGTTCCAGTACAGATGAGGTTTTCGGACTGAGTGCCAGCAGTCCTTTGCAATGCGCGGGTATGATGACACTTGATTCATCTTCTGTCCCACTCATCGGACGATGCAGATGTAAAAAATACACTCGCTCACTCGCAGCCCTGCATACCTGTGCAATCTCCACAGGTGACATTGCGTTGGGTAGGTCCTTCTTGTTGGCAAGAAACAGCACAGGAACCTGTGCCACACGCATGTTCAGCATGCGTTGGGAACGGGCCATGTTGTGCTGGGGCCCACAGCCAGAGGTTTCAGCAAGCTTGAAGAACCAGGCTTGTACTTACACAACATGTGGGGTACTACCCATTCAGCAGAACCAAGTCAAGGCAACGGCAACGCCTGCAATTCCAGGGCATCAGAGCGCTCTCGCCAAAGCGCCAACTGGCTTGAGCTTAGCATGGAGGTGATATGGTGTCAAGGACAGCTCAGCAATGGTAGAGAACTACCTAAGCGTTTTGCCTGGAAACGTCTTGGCCCAGTTTCCCCAGTAAAGCTGCTGGCTGGTTGGTCAACGCACCTTCCTGAGCTGTGGGTGATGCAGCATGTTGTCCATTTCATCCTTGGCAACTACCCTGCATGCGTCACACCAGGTCAACACTGACGCGGTGCCTCCATGTGTTTGTACAGCACTGTGTGAACTTATGACGCATCTGGACCTGTTCTGTGGCCAACTACCTGACCAGCCATCCACTATGACCATCTGTACTCTGAAAATTTCAACATTTGCTCGCTACTGCATGTGTCGCATACACCACAGCTGATTGGATGCCTATGATGACTGTGACATGATGCACTTGAACCTGGCAAGCCTATGAATGGCATGTGAAGATGATCAACGTGGTTGGCCACCGCCTACCCTCTGTGACAATTGACAATCTGCACCTTCCAACCTGGCCACCACATGGAGCCATTTGGGTCGATGCAGTGTGCACTGCCGCTTGCCACACAGTTTCATGCTTCCACCCGCATCTGCGCAGCAACTGGAGCTGAGAACGCCAGGAGATCCCACCAGCCACTGCCTGACCCATTGGCTCCCTTCCGACAAGCATCGCCAGGCCCTGCCCGACTCACAATCTGAACTTGTCCGCGCTGTCAATCACAAAGATGATGCATTCAGCTTCCCGGTAGTACTGCTCCCAGAGTGTGCGGTACCGCCCAGCACCACTCATGTCAAAGGCAGTGAAGTTGAGAGCACTGCGTGCGGACAGTACGCATAGAACAGGCATGTGCGCATGTTCGACATAGCATGCAGCAGATCCGTTGGTGGATGGGAAAAGCCAGGAAGTGTTTGACAGGTTCTGAGTATGCTGTTCTGACAGCAGCGCCTGTCTCTTCTTCATACATGCAAATGGAAACCAGATTGACTTGACTCAACAGCCATCAAGCATGGACGTGCTGCACTGCCTGCATGAGCCATTGCACTGTGTGTGGGTGTTGTGGTGTCGTGCCTGGCGGCTGGAGTCTTGCGCACTGACCCTCGTGAGAACTTGTCCACAGTGAACCCGACGGTGGGTGCTACTTCTACAGCTTGGCGCTCACGTGGCTGCAGGAGATAGGCAGGCAGTGCCTTGTTGTGGTGGTGCATGCAGGGCAGCTGATACTGTCAGTGACAGGTGTAGGATAACGCATGGCGTAGCATTGGCATGGCTTACCTTCAATCTTTCCAATGTTGTTGTTTTGCCACTATTGTCAAGGCCAACAACAATCACATTGACCTGCAGAGCACGGTTTGCACAAGGTCAGAAAGGGATCTTGTTAACATGTTGAGTGCCAGCTCCTTTGGTGCCAGCTGTCTGTGGCACGTACCTTCTTGCCAATGATGCCCATCCATAACAAAATTTTGTCCCATGTTGACAAGCTCATTCCACCAAGCCCCAAGACAGCCGAGGCGGTGAGCACGTTTCCACGTTCGTCAACTTTCAGAGGATTGCGATAAGGCAAGCACGGCAATTATTCGATTGTGTGTTAAGTGGCAGGCGCGCATTGCCCTGGCAACATCTGTAAACCGTCTAAACGTGCCGTGTGACGGAGCGCGGTTGGCACTGCAGGCAATGACACGAGATAGGGGTGATGATCTAGTGTCACTGTCAATGGACAACGCGAACACACACGTAGACAACAAAACGGCAAACCAAAACGAGCTCACGTGCCGTTGCTCAACTGGCACTCACGGCCTCAGTTGCCCGTCTGCACCAGTGTAGTGTGTTTCCTGAAAACTTTGCGGCTTTTATTGGAGTCGAACATCATGTTCAGCTCGTCCCAAATGCCCGGGACTGCTGCTGGGCTGTTGTCTGCCTTGGCCACGAAGGTAGGTCAGTAGGGATGAGCATATGGCATATCTTGCACGGATTGCCATGTTAATAGCTTGGATCCATGCCGACATGCTTGAAGGCCAAGGCGTTCGCAGCAGGAGTCAGCGAAATTGAGCTGAAGGTGTTGGAGGCGACTAACGAGGACAAATGGGGCCCGCACGGCAATGACATGAAGGGTGAGCGTGCAGTGTGCAGTCCTTCAGCATGGCCTCGGCTTCTCGGCGGATTTACACAACATTGCCATGATGGATATTGCATGCGTGCAGAGATTGCAAGAGCTGCGGAAGATCCATCCAACCGCGCTCTCATTATGGTGCGGAGGCAGGGGGGTGAGACTGTTCATGCAAGCAGGGACGCCCTTGCACCGTTGATTTACACGGGCTGACGCACTACAGGAGATTATCAAAGACAATGTAAAGTGGGCTTAATACCACTCGGAACGATATCTCCAGAAGGACATTTGTGTCTTGCCATGCCCAAATGAAACCATGGGATGCCCCTGACAGGATAGTACAACTGGAGCCTCCCCTCGCCCCGCCAAACTTGTTCAAAAAACGCAAGCATGAGACTTAATGGGGACGCACAGTCAGGCGCAACGTGTTGATTTGCACTGTCCTAATATAGTGTCTATGCTGGCCTCAGGACGTGATTGGGCAGCGCTTGAGGGAGCACGACGAGAATTGGAGACTTTGCTACAAGGCTTTGCTCCTGTGTGAACACTTGATCAGACACGGCCCCATGGTGGGTGCTCAACTCAATTACACAGTGCCACTGTGGCACGTGGCTCTGTGGCGTGATGTGGTGTATGTTATGTGCCTGTTCTGTCCTGATGTGCCTGTCAGAAATGCCAGATTGGCTGCGGTGTGAATACCTGATCAAGCATGGGCCAATTGTGGGTGCTACAACATGGCAGATGGCCCAGTCTTGGTGTACGGTTCGTTCACCGCTAGCTGCTTGCCCACACACCATACCACTTGATTAGTGCAGGTGCACTGCCACTGGCTGTGGCAGACACCTCTGAATGAGGCGACTGAATTCGCACGCATGTCTCAACATGCTTTTGTTATCTGCTGCATTCGTGCAGCGCTGTGTGGACGAGCTGCAGCGTAGCGCATACATATTTGAGCGCCTGCGTGACAACTTCCAGTACAAGGACATGGATGGCCGGGACCAGGTCAGTGCGTGCCTGCCAGAAGGGGCATTTTCTGTGGGCATCACCCTCACACTTGCTTAGGTCGGGGATGCAGGTGGCTGCTAAGCGACCTCAACTGTTTGTCTGCAGCTTCGCAAGCTGCAATACTGCAGTGACTGAAATGCAGTGTAAGGATGAATGTGAGTAGAGGCGCCGGTAGTGCAAGGACCTCACCTCCAATGATCAGGAGCTGACAGACCGAGCCATTCACACAACATGAGGACAGGAGCAGATAGGCATCGGCAGTATTCAGAGCGCATGGGTTTCTAATCGCAGCCATGCTGCAGCAAGGCGGGCGTAAGAATGAGCAGAGAAACATTGCGGTTGGGATGGCTGCATTGCATGTGGCAGCGATTGGGTTTAGGGTTTTGTCAGCTAACCGCTGGTTTACATCTGCATGAACTGCGACAGCACCAATCGTGTGCTTACCATAGCAGATCCTTATCCCTTGACTTCCTATTTCGCAACATCTGTTCATTCGCATGCACTTAAGGCATCAAGCATGCAATGACGCTACTTGATGACCACCAGTGTGTACCCCGTGCTCTTCTGATGGTCGTCTTGCATGCTTGTTCAGGGCATCAACGTACGGCAGCGAGCTCGCGAGCTGGCCGCCCTGCTCTCCAGCAACACACGCATCCAGGAAGAGCGGGACAAGGTGTGAACAAGGGTTGTGCACAGCTGACCAACACGTGCACACGGGTACTCGAGAAAGGCTCCAAAGCAGTGCACCTGGCAAGCGCAGGATGCCTAGGTCCCAAGGCTTTAGCACCCAGACAAGTGGGAGAGGCCGAGGCCGTCTTGGCCAGGAAGCAACGGGGTCTCATGGGGTGGTGCAAGGACCTCGTCAGGACGGACCAAGGCAGACAATAACCAGGCCAAGGCGATGAGTGGGCAGGCAGTGCAACTGCACTTGATGCTTCACGTTGGAAACGATAGTCTTCTTACCCAAGGGATAGCAGGGGTTACATCGACAGGCAGAAAGAAGATGAAGGACTGCCTGAGTCACACAGTCAGGAGCCACAGAGACAGGCAGCACAGAGACGGCCAGAGGAGCCATAGGCAGCACACTCACGAGCCGCTCACAAGGCGCTGACTTACACTTTGTCCATGCAGGCACGCATCAACGCAAATAAGTACACCGGCGTGTCTGCTGCTGATATGCGTGCCGGCGGTGGTGGCAGTTACGGCGGTTTCAGCGGGAGCTCCGGCGGCAACTACGTCTCACGCAGCGGGGCCAGCGTGGGCGGCGGGGGCTACTCCCAGTACAACAACAACAACCACAACGACAATCATTCCTCACACTCTGCTGGTGACGGCTACGGCTACGGCGGCAGCAGCAGCGCGGGCCACAGCCGCAGCACCAGCTCTGTTCCAGCAGGTGTGTGGGTGTGGGTGTGCGTTTGTGTGTGGGCCTGTGTCTGTCTCTGTGCCTGTCGGATTTCACTGGGATTGCCTTTTTACGCTATCGGATGGAGCAATCATATTCCGTAGCGCATAGCAACCAAACGAGGGTTCAAGCCCTCTGTAGCCAGCTCTTGCATAAGGCATCATGATGACGAGACACTCCATCAGCCTTTGCCATGCAGAACTGGTCAAGGGGTTCATACTGTTTCAAACGCAGGTAACTCCACCCTGCGGCCGCAATCAGACGGGCGTGCAGCAGGGGACGAAGATCCGTTCGAAGCGACACGCAAGCGTATTGAGAGGCTGCGTGCGCAGGAGGTGGCTGAGACCAGCGCCACCGGCGGCACAGGAGGGGCAGCGGATCAGCACATCCCCTTGGGTAGCATCAACATGGACGCCTCCACCAACCTGTTCCCTGGTGGGTGTTCGCCAGCATTTGATCTTGAGGACGCAGACAGTACTAACTGAGCACTGCTCAGTCAGCAGCATACAACTCGATGCTGACTTGCATCTGTCAAGGGCGCGTTGGAATGGCGGCATGCTTTTATTTGGTGGGTTGGTCATCAAGGGTGGCTGGTAAACTTCAAGATGAGCAGATGGAAGCACTGCTGGTGGCGTCTGTGATATCAGGTCACACACACTGCTAGGGACTTCAACGTCCTCACAACCAATTAGTGGTCACACCCTGCAAACAAACGTCTTGCATGCTCTGCCTTTGCGAATAATGGATGTGCACACATACACACACTTACAATGTACACACCCCTCTCCATCATGCTCGCCCACCAACATCACACCCTCCTGGATCGCATCCCGGTACCCCCCTGCAGAGTCCAAGCCCCGCATGGGCCCCAAGCGGCTCAGTGAGGTCAAGGTCAACCCCGCCATGGCAGCGGCCTTTGGAAGCGCAGGTGTGCTGAGGCAGCGGGCTTGCTGAAAACCCTGGTTAGCCAAGATGGGATGACCAGCATGGAAGATCCTGGTAGCCAGAGATTGGGGGCATGTGGTGTTGGGGTGTTGGGGCTGGGTGCAAGGCAAAGGGCAGCCACAACACATTGTACCTCCTGGATTCACAGATCAAAAGTCTGCGTCAATCTCGCAGCTTGCATGGGCACCCTTGCCTGCTGTCACGTCATGGAAGTGCCTCGGCAGATGAATATGGCATGAGAATGACCATAATAGATGGTATCCTGCACTCTGTGTTAGCACAACATCGTGCGTTCTTCAGGCGGCAGCACACTGCGCCTTCACACCTGCTCAAGCACCTGGGCTTTTGACTTGAAATGAGAGCATCGATGAGTAGCATCGCTGCCAGTTACATTCAAGATGCACTGGGGTTGATATGGTTGAGCAGGTGTGAGTGTCTACTTGTTGCTACACTGTACAACCAGGCTAACCCAAAGTCTCCCTGACATTCCGAGGTCAATTCAGTTGCATTTTCATTACATGTCTGCCTCATTCCTCGCTATGCTTGCAGCCGGCCTGGCCCCGGAACCGCGTCTCCCGCACCACCCCCGCCTCCGCCATGGGCACACCCACAGGCAGCACCCTAGACCTCCTGAACGGCCTGTCCGCATCCCCACCACCACCCACACAGCAGACCACATCCATCGATTGGGACGCCCTGTCCTTTCCCTCCGAATCGTCCCAATCAGCCAGCCAACCGCCGGCCCAGCAACCGCAGCAGTTGCAGCAGCGGCAACCCGAGCTGGACTTGTTTGCAACAGCACCTGCTGCACCAGTTGTGCCTGCGCCTGTAACCACAACTGCAGCTGCCCCTCTGGATTTCCTAGCGTTTGACTCTCCTATAGCTTCCCGCTCTGCGCCCACACCAGCCCTTGCTCCAGCCGCTGGTAACGGCAATGGTGTCAGCAGTTCATTTGCAGACCCGTTTGGTGATCCCTTCGGTCTTGGAGGTAGTGGCAATGCCCCAGCAGCCGTTGCACAGCCACAGCCACAGGCGCCTATGGCTGATCCATTCAGTGCCATGCCAGCACCAGCGCCAACACTGGCCACAGCTCCATCGTTTTCTGATCCGTTTGGGTCGTTTCCTGCACCCATACCCGCATCAGTACCAGTTTCTGGGGGTGGCATGCGTCCCACACCCATGACAGCTGCTGCGCCTAAACCGACTGCCAAGAAAACTGACCCTTTTGCTGACCTGCTGGGCTAGACATGGCTGGAAATTGATGCATTTCCTGCATCACCACACGTCACAGCCACCTTCGTGCCCCACAGCATGGCTTGATCCAAGTTAGTGTTGGGGAAACTTCAGCTACACTGTGCAGCGGCCGACCAACTCATCTGAGCTTGTCAAGGCCACGGTCGCTCACAGAACTTAGCTTATTCTTTGGTTGGCAAGCGTCTTCCCAACCACGTGCGGCTGTGACTAAAGCGTTGGACCATCACACACAACACTTGGAACTTGACACATCAACGAACAAACGCCAGTTCTAGGTCAAGTGATCAGTGCCAGTACGAGCGTAGATCATGCCTGATACTCAGAGTAGGTGTTGCCTTGTTGTCTTTCATGCAGCAAGGCATGTTCTGGGGCAACAAACATTCAATCATGCCTGGTTTTTACTGGCGAACATTTTTCGTCCGGGTTTGTTTATTGCCATCACATCTGCCCCCACCATGCTCTGATCAGGTGGTTTGGATTCACAATGGTCTCGGACAGGAGGCAGGCACTCCTACAGCTCTGTCTTGATAGTGCCAGGTGTGTAGACACCGCTGCTGACATGGGATAAATCCACTATTCGCAATCCTGCAGAATCTTATGATGACAAAACGGTGCATATGGTGCAAAATGGGTGCAAAAGTGATGGCAGTAATGAGTGCGGTATGTTTGGCAGCGGATTGACTGAACAGCACCAGCAGCCACAGTTCCAATCATGCCTGGCACTTGCTGCACCCTGATGCCTGCCCTGCCTAGGCTGACGGCTGATCGGTCTTTGTTACGCCCTTCTCAGCGGCACATGGGAGAGGCTCCTCACGCTTCTGCTTAGGAAACTCCAACAGCCCTGGAGCAGGTCGCTGATGCGTTGATGTACCGCTCAGCAATCTGCTCTGTTGCTGCTCAGGCGCTGACGCACGGCCGGCAATAGGTCGCTGGCTATGCGCACTTGCTTGAGCGCGTGCATCCTTGCCATCTGCTCGCACGCGCTTGGCCGAGCTGCCTACGACTGATTGAGGTCTGCCGGCCGGCAGGGGACCTGCTGGCTCTGGCCTGCCCTGCCTCGCGCTGTCATCTGCATGCACAGGGAGTTTCCGCCGTGTCTGTACAGGAGGTGGCACAACTTTCACCTCGGAAAGTGGGACAGCTGCATGCCCTGGCGCTAGTGCTGCCGGCTGTTGTGGCAACCGTGCGCCATTCTCTGCACGAGCCTGTCGGCGGCTAGACACTGTTTGTTGACGTGTACGCCGTCTAGGACGTTCTGGCTGTGTCAAATGTGTAGGCTGCGTGGAGGACGGAGTGAACGTGTGGTCCGCCTCCTGTGGGTGGGTTTGCTGCTGTTTCGGCTCACTGTGTGCTTGCATCTGTGAAGAAGTGCAAGCAGGCAGAACCTTTCTGGCCAGATCACTTGGTACAGTAAGCAAAGCAATGAAAGCACACCTGTAATAACCCTGCCTTTCTAAACACACCAGGCCACAAGTAATGAAGAGCAGTTGGTACAGCAAGGGCTTTCGGTAAGAGCTCTTACAGTCGTACAGTAGCGACGATGATCGCAGCTCGCATACTGTGGCATACTTAAACTCTATCCCCGGCTGTCACCTCTGAAAAAGCAAGTAAGGACCCTTCCTGGGTAAGAGGGATTGGTACAGTAAGAATATTGGTATGGACCCGTTCAGTCGTGCAGTAGTAATGTGGGCGTGCTTCCTGGTGTGCACTCCCTCCTTGTGATGTACAGCTCACGGTTTGAAGTTTGCTTCATCGCCAATCCCCAGTTGACATGCTCAACTCCAATTCCCAGATAAACGCCTCTGAAAAACTCCCATTCTTTGATGAATCACCCACCTTGACCATTTCATCCAGACCTCTCTGTGCGTGCAAGACTGACACCACCGTTGCCAGTGTTATGGCAGAAAGGGTGTTGGGCAGCCGCACTGCACGTGCTGCTGCAGCCCATGCCCAATCCTGCATTCAGCAGACCAGCAATTGTACGGAAATCAAGCCTTTGAGATGTTTGCTCCCATGTGGTACCTATGCACAGCTAGCACCTGCGTGCGACGTTACACCTAATCTTGCAGAAGCCTTCAGGCCGTTTCACGGCTCCTTCTTGCATGAGCCAACCGGCGTCCCCTGTCTCCTCCTTTGTCTCACCGACATCATCTGACGCATGTGGCGGACATCCACTTCGCGCCTTGGTTTCTCATGAGGAGCAAGTGTCGTGACCTGCAAATCAGACATGTGGTAATGGCACGTGCACATGCGTGATCACGTGGCCACAATTCTGACAGGCACGGATTGCACAGAGATGATCAGACAACGTGTAAAAATGGATGACTGATAGCTCGTGATGCCTACTATTCCGATACCATGGGTACGTACCCATCTGTTGTGCATGCCCTGCCATGTGCTTTCAAGATGCTTGTCGCCAATCGTCGTTCTTGACCTTGCCACCATTCGTGCCCTTTGCAAAGGCCCGCTCCAGAAGCTTAGGAGCTAGAGACACACAAACAAAAGATACATAAACGTCTTCCTATACACACCTGCTTGCCCGGGACTGTCTTGGTAGGCCGACCACGTCTCATTCCAGTTGTGGCCTCCTGTTGCTCACGGCGTGTGCTGCGCCCCTTCAAACAGCAGAACACAGGCCTGTAAACAACCACGCTGCACAGACCCTGTGTCGCTGCGGACAATGCCAAGTCATCCCTGAGTCAAGGGCAGGCGTAAGGTTGAGCCGGAAGGTCCAACGACGGCTCGACACAGCCTACTGAACAACAACTAGCAGACTGCAAGCAATTATCAGACTTTTTTTGCCACCTTTGCGTGGCTGCCAAACGGCTGCAAGAGGTGGGAGTGCCCATGCCATGAGATGCGTCCAGAGGAAGGTACCGCAAGGTGCCGCCACGGCAATCGCGACGCTCTGGATGTCACGTTGAAGTCCATGTATCGCAACACTGCGCAAGCACCGGCAACTGCGACAGGACGACAGCGCCAGACTGGTCATGTAACCTCTAGCCCCAAGCCCCTGGCGAATGACAAGTCTTAAACGTATGGTGGCGCGTGGCCTTTGTAGTGGATACAATTCCTACCTAATGCTTGCTGACCGAGGACTCCTGGGCTCATGCAGGGCAGTGTATGTGATATGGATGATGAACGCCTCCCAGAGAGACAGAGATCGCCTTCTTCATCTCGCGCTAAACAAACGTGTTGCGAGCCAGGTCGTAGACCAGCCAGAGTTATATGCATGCAAACCCTACACGACGACAACGCTGCGGTTTGCGGTTTACCGAGCGAATGAAAGGTCTTAAACGCGCAAACCAGGCAGATTAGTCATGTAACCTCCGACCTCACGCCCCCGGCGAAGGACAAGTCTCAAACGTGTATGGTATCCGACCAGGTTCCATTCCAGGAATAGGGCATGCGCTCCCTCTGCGCCCCCAGTCACGCCCGCAGCAGCGTGGAGGCCAAAAACACGCACTGTAGGTGCAACCCCTACATAATAAGTTGATCGTGCTACGGTGGATGAGCTTACAGAACGGCTGAAGGTTTGAAGTGTTGTTGAGAGGTCAATGGGCAGGGGTACGGGGGCGCAACCCCCGCAACCCGCCAAACCACAAAAGGCTATGAAGTACCCTGGAGCACGTGCGCTGACGGCTCCCTGGTGTGAATACATGTATACAGCGTGTGTGGCACGCGTGCGTGCATGCGTGCGAGAGAGTACCTGATCGCCTGCTTGTATTTAATGTGTATGCCTGTCTGTAGCTGACAGCGTGATAGTGGAGTAGCGTTTGTATATCATGATTTAACGATTTGCAATCTTCCGATGTATGTTCTTTTGATTGGCAGTGTCACAAGAACTGTTGAGAATTAGAGTTCTGAAGTCGTTGTCCTTTGCCTTCCACATCGTGTTGTACTGATCACACGTTGTCTTGGGCCTCTTTTTATGCTGTGTTCTTGACCTCTCACTGACCTCTTCTGTTGTCAACAATATCCGCTGTGGATAGGCGCACTGAGCGGCATAAGCGGTGCTTGCCAAACATATGTATAGAGAGAACACCGTGGGTGCAATTGCACCAAGCTCGAACTCTGGCACTCATGCAAGACGTCGTATTACAGAATGATACTGCAACCTTCTTTGTACACCATCCTCTCACTTGACCGACCTGCCAAGCCCTGTATGCATACAAACTGATAGTTGATGGTTGGAAACCGAGCAAGCGTAATTCCAAACAAGCACGCCGACTAGCTTGCTTTCATCATCATTCAAGGATGCAAAAGCTTGTATCACAGCTCGCATGCAAGAGTTTAGCAGCACATTCACAATACATTTGAAGGAATGTTGGTTTCAAAAATCCCAGCAGATTTATGTGGCAACAGCTGCTAGGTCTATGCAGTATACACCCGGCTAACATAAGTTATAGCTAGCAAAATCACTGCAAAACGTATGAGCAAAGATTTGCAGTGCGCAAAGTGTACAAAGCTACTAATGCGTCCGCTGTTGTCCATGACAGGGCAGGCCTTGTGGAGCATACTCTGCATTAAATAAGAAGCATGAATGAAACGCAGCTAGAGAGCCACCAAGTGGCCTTGGAGTGGAGTAGGTTTACTGGTTGATTCCCTCGGGAAAGAAGCCTCCCTTGTTGTCCTTGGCAGCCAGAGTCACAATCTTCAGCACCTGAGCGGCAAAAGCAGAAGGCGCACAATCAGACTACTGTAATGTGGGCAAAGTCAGTAAAGCGGGCGGAAGCATACGGCACCCACAACTTGACTAATGTTCCCACCTGCTCAACGCATTGCCATGACGTTAAAAAGTAGCATTGGACTGCGGGGTGAATACAATTCTGCGTGCCTAACTAGTTTGCGTTGCTTTCCTTGCACGTTTGAAGATACAATCACTGCCACGGTCTGGGCATGTATGTGTGGGTTGGTATGTGTGGGTGTGAACACAAGCGTGAACGTGAGTACTCTCTTGCCTAGAGTTTACTCGGCACAGTGTAAACCCTGCTGCAACTTGTGATTGCATGAGTGACTGCTGGCGCACAAGACGAACCGCACTTGTGCTGTTTGATCGAGCAATGAAAGGGCTTCGTAGTTGAAGCTTTTGACAGTCTTAACACTCTGGACACCCAGCAGCCGAGTGCTCACCTGGGCAACGCTGCGGCTGAAGGCAATGGCGTTCTTGTCAGCTGGGGCAATGATGTAGTGGTCGTCCTCGATGATGCCAGCGTCGTCATCCTTGCCTGAGACAGCGGCGCGCAGATCGGAGATGGCCTGGATAATGTCCACCACTTGTGCGCCGTATGGGAACACGTACTGGTGAGCGATCTTCAGCAGCAGAGTGCGGATGGAGCCACCGTGGTACGCCTCAACTGCCAGGATGCCAGCAGCGGCCTCCAGGACGTCCTTGTTGGTGATCAGACGGGCAGCACCCTGTGGCAGCAGGAAGAAGATCAAAGCGAAAGCGATTCATCGTGAAATGGCGATGTGTTCACAGTCGCAATCTGCATCCTTCAAGAGGACGTTCGAAGTCGCAACATGCATCGCTCAGTAGGCCCTTGTGGCTGACGAACGGAGTATTACATTTCCGCACCGTGCGTGTCCCTGACAGGATAGAATGGTGCATTGGATCGAACAGGCGCGTTGCGTACCTTGTATGCGGTGACGCCCACGTCCTCGAAGATGAATGCAGCATGCAGAAACACGACATCGCTGCCGTAGGCATCAAAGGGTGGCTCCAAGGTCGTGTCGAGGGCGGCATTGGCAGCGGCCTCGAAGGCTGAGCCAATGTTGATCTTGGGCTGGTCAACAGCAGCGTCACCCAGGGCAGCGCGCAGGAAAACAACGTGGGCAATCTCGTCCTGTGGGTGGCGCAAGCCAGTACATCCCCGGGTGAGCAGAGTGCAGGATGAGGAGAAGTGTCTGTACAGGCATGTTCAATGCGCGCTAGGTTGTGTTCTGATAACACTTGTATCAGCTCTCTGTCACTTGGGCTAACCTAATCAGATGCCGGCTGCTGCGTGTGCTTTCAATCAATTACCTTAGCGATGTAACTCTTATATTTATGAGCTATCTATCACTTGAATACGCTATCATTCCCTCACCTTGGCAATGGCCTCAGCGTACATCTGCACCTCCTTGCTGAGCAGAGCCTTCTTGCAGCCCTCAGGCTTGTAGCCGTTCTCGCCCCAATACTTCTTGTCAATGGGCTCGCCGTAGGCAGCGCAGCTGTAGAAGTTGGCCTCAAGGTATTCTGCGAGGGTGGGGCAGGCATGCTTGTGCCTCAACTCATGCTTGCTGTAGGCAGGGATTGCGTGAGTGAAGATTGAGCAGGGCAGCACCAGTTGGCAGCCACAGCTGGCATTGTCATCATATTGTGCGATCATGAGACAGAGTGCGGTAGGTGCATGAAACAGGCGAGAGTGATCAAGTAGCTGCCGGAATGCACGCTGGACAAAGAGTAAATTTATCTGCTGAGCACGAGCCTGGTGAGAACTGCCTATCCTCCATGGCTGAGGCATGATGCAACTCGAGCCAGCTGGTGGGCCGAGCCATAGCACTTGGCATGTTTGATATACCAACAATCCACAGAGCACTCACCCAGGTTGAGGGCAAAGTTCAGGATGACTGGGTCAATGTTGCTTGAGGACATCACTCCTGGGGGCATGTAGCTCTTGTCCTCTTTCTTGTCCTCCTTCTTGTCCTCCTCCTTGTCCATATGGTAAGAGGTCAAGGTACGTGTGGCAAACACGGCAGGAGAGGCCAGCAGCAGCAGGCAGGCCAGCGCGGGAAGCATGATGGCCATCTGCGATGCACGGGCACTGCCCTTGGCAAGGGTCACTCGTTTGATGGGCTAGGTGGTCTCAGGCTATGCCACGCCTATCGATGCATACGAAATGCGAATCAGCGGTGGCTGCTGGTGCGACTGACCCTTGCCTGCATTGGAGCGTATGAACTGTGTCTGGTGATGGCTTACCTTCTACGACGTGCGAGTGGATGGATGTGTGAGGCTCGACGCAGGTAGGGTCAAATTTGAAAGTTGTTGGTCCGATGGGTCACCTTGAATTGAAAGGGTGTGCACACCTGGATTATATTGGGTGGCACGTTGGCGGAATTGTGATTGAATGAGAGGGTGATGCGATGCGAAGACGTGGCCAGCGTTATCTCTTACGAAAACAAGTACGGTTGAGATGCGAATGATGGCGGAAGCTACATGGGCGGCCTGGCCATTGACATCCGACGAGCGCCCTGTCCAACTGGCGCTCACTCTCGACTGTTGATGGTCTATGAGGTGAATGCAGAGCACGCCTACATCAGATTGCGACCTTTGCCTTTGCGCAAGGCACTAGTGGTGGGCGGATGAGTTAAGGCCAAGGCTGGGATACGAACGGCAAAAATCACGAACGGCACAAGTGCAGATTCTTATGTCGCATCCGTCCCAAGGTTATGCCCGCAAGCACCAGGCCTACTGCCACGAATCGCATCTGCACGTACACTGAATGGCAGACACACCATGGCTCCCAACCGTACACAGCATTACATCTCAATTCAAGGCAATGCCTCAGGCCAGAAGACGTGGGCCACACTGTGAGGCTCCGACGGCTTGCATGTTACAGCAGCGCCCAAACAGGAAGCACACTTGCAAGGCAAACTCGGGCAGGATTGGCATCCACCCCGCCTAAGGATCGCAAGAACAGCCTCAGTTCAGCAAGGAGCAGGAAAGGAAGCTGTGATGGGGTGCTTGCACACAGCAAGGTTGCTTGTTGATCACCAACTTCTGGGTTACTACAGGTACAGGCACACTGTTGCCCATCTGCTCATCAGAGGCAGTTGACAGGCAGTTGACCGTCTGATCGAAGCCTGAATCCCATCATGGAGCGGCTTTGATCTGTAAGCCAGCTCGTGCCGGTTGACTGACTCTCCTGGTTGAGATTCGGAAAAAAAAACTGACTCAGCACACAACTCTACAAGCAGAATGGCACCTACACAGCCATGCGCGGTCAGGAGCACAAACTGTCAAGACAAACTGTCGTCAGCTTTTTCTTTTGCATAAAGCATGCCATTACAGCAAAGCACATGGGTACTCGGTTCAGTTGAGTGTATCTGGACCAATGAGCTAAAGCAAGCTCTGGCACTCCACACTCAAACTCGATTGGCTTAACCATAAGATAGCGCAGCAGAAAAGGAGCCTGCAAGCAGTGAGGCTTGCATGCGCCTGCGCGACTACGTGTTCCGGCCCTGATTACATGTGATGCGCCTGTTCCTGTCAGCTGGTTGGTACCAGTGATCGCCCAAGGCCCTGGTGTTCACAGACTTGCATACTGGCAAGGGCAGGTCGCTTGTTTGTAGGTAATTCTGACAACTGCAATCCAATCAAGAGCCGACTGGCGTACACCAACACGCTTACAGGCACTTCTCAACCAGCAATTGCATCAGTGTCCGACATGAATCCCACTTGCTTCTGGCAATGATTTCAACACCAGGCTGCATCCGAATAATAAATGAATGTACATCAACAGTTTATTGAAAACTGTACAAACTGCCTCACCCCAACTCATGTGTGCAAACTGTACATGGCAAGCAAATTGATAGCCGCAACCTCGGCAAAAGACATTGCCTCACTTTTCACGAGATAGTCAGGTGGCGCGGCATGTTTAAGTATCGCACAGAGTAGCCAAGTTACCTGGTTTATCAGGCTGCACAACATCCCAGACGAATGGAAGACATACGCAAGAAGCGAATAGTGGAGAACTATACAATCGTACATTACGGAGCCTTGGCCCTGATCACAACAGTAGTACTGTGGCACAATGTGCTTATTTACTTGATCAGCCCGTTGAGGCCCTTGGGGAAGAAGCCCCCCATGTTGTCCTTGCCGCCCAAAGTCACAATGGCCAACACCTGGGCGGAAAACAGCATGAAGAAAATCAGCTCCTCAGCTTGCAGGAAGGCATGAACAGATGCCATCAAGCTGCTGAGTGTGCAAGCTTAGCTTTATGATCGGCAGGCCTGCCACTATCTTTCCATGGTCGTGCGCAAAAGCAGCTGCTACTGTCATCTGTAACATGCATGCATGTAGACTACATGCTCACCTGCTTGGTGCTGCGGCTGAAGGCAATGGCGTTCTTGTCAGCTGGGGCAATGATGTAATGGCCGTTCTCGATGATGCCCTGGTCGTCATCAGCCCCAGAGGCAGCGGCACGCAGGTTAGAGATGGCCTGATTGAAGCCTTTGACTTGTCCGGTGTAAGGGAACACGTAGTGGTCAGCAATGTCCAGCAGCAGAGTGCGGATGGAGCCACCGTGGTACGCCTCAACTGCCAGGATGCCAGCAGCGGCCTCCAGGACGTCCTTGTTGGTGATCAGACGCGCAGCACCCTGAGCAAAAACAAGCAAATGAGAAGGAGTGAAGCTGTGCCCCACCTTCTTGGCTTGGTTTTCCACAAGGCAACAATTACTGCAGCTTGCTCAGCACGTGCCCAAACTTAGTGAGGCCTGGGTCACCGGACCGGTTGATGAATTGGCAAGCAAAGAAGAATGAGATAAAAGATGATGGCTAAGGGATTTTGCGTACCTTGTATGCGGTCACGCCGACGTCCTCAAAGATGAATGCAGCGTGCAGGAACAGCACATCGCTGCCGTATGCATCAAAGGGTGTGCTCAAGGTGCCGCCAACAGCAGCGTTGGCAGCAGTCTCAAAGGCAGAGCCAATGTTGATCTTGGGCTGGGCAACGGCAGCGTCACCCAGGGCGGCACGCAGGAAAACAACGTGGGCAATCTCGTCCTGTGGGCAGCACAGATTGGAAGGGTACGGAGCACGTGAGCGTGTGACAATGGGCGGAAAAGCAACTTGCTAGTAGGTTGGCAGGAGACCATTGGAGCCATGCGTGCCGGTGGCCTGGTGCAATGGAATGTCCCGCTCTCCAACCGCCTTGCAGCATGAACATGCATCAAATGCAGCCGTACATTGCAGTGCTGTTGCGTACAGCTGGCTTGTGCTCTTTTCAGCCTGTGCAGCCGCCTCTGGCACATTCAATCTATCACTCACGACTGCAATTTTCACTGACCTTTGCAATAGCCTCGGCGTACTCCTGCACCTCCTTGCTGAGCAAGGCCTTCTTGCAACCCTCGGGCTCCTGGCCACCCTTGCCCCACAGCATCTTGTCAATGGGCTTGCCGTAGGCAGCGCAGCTGTAGAAGTTGGCCTCAAGGTACTCTGTGAGGGTGGGGCACAGGACGGTGAGTGAAGTTGGACACAGGCTGGCAATCACAACTGTGTTGAAGACTAAAGAGTAGAGCGCTTGAGGCCTGTCTTTCAACGCGTAAAATTGAGCGAAGTACGAGACAGCAAGTGCGTCAGCATGTGCACAGCTGCGTCAATCTCGTTTCGCAGCTGAATCCAAACATGGATCCAAAAGCAGGAGGGTATCTGGCCCGGAATAATCCGGGATGGCAAGTGCAAGACAGAAGAAAGCCTGCAACCCACACGCCGCTCACCGAGGTTAAGGGCGAAGTTCAGGATGGCCGGGTCAAGGTTGCTGGATTGCGTGGCCATCTTGTCGTTCGTGTCATCGGCCCAGGTGCGTGTGGCGAACACGGCAGGCGAGCCAAGCAGCAGCAGGCACGCCAGCACTGGGAGCATTCTTGTCATCTGCGATGGAATGGAGAAAAGAGGATATTGCGCCACATTGTGTGCAACAGCGTACAACTGCGGAGTTGCAAACCAAACACTTTGATGACGGCAGTGTCAGCTGACCTTCAATGGCCAGGCGCGATGCGAAGGAAGTCGCTGTGGCGGGACCTGCGAGAGCTGGTTCACGGTCAATTTGACTTGCACTGGTGCGGCAAGGTTGTGATGTGGTGGACGGCTGCAGGCGATCAAATAGGAGTCCAGAAAGAACAACAATGTGTGATGGCAACAGCAGGTGAGGAGTGTGTACGGATGGATGCTTGGAATGACTGATGTTGACTTTGGATCGAACGATTACAGGAAGCTGCATCGGCCACCTTCCTTGAGTCGGTTTCTTCGTATTTTTGGTGTGTGGCTCGGGATCGCCGCAGCACTTTCCCATAAACTGATCGACTGTGGCATCCTGGTGTACTGTCTAACCTTTCCTAGTGCGGTTACGCTGCTGACCGTCCGACCTTTTCTGGCGCGGTTGCGCGTCCCGCCATTTTGCCTGGCCTGAGGAATATCGGATCGCATGATTTCACACGCTGAGCACTCCTGGCAATGACTCGCTCACTATCACCGCTCCGTATGACAGACTCCCTTCGCGAATACTTTTCTCAGGGCTTATGAGACACTTGTACGGCCATGGCAACGAGTATCAGTATGTGCAAACAGCGCAAAACCAAGCACCGTAAAGTTCGGTATGTTCATCAACAGCGAAAGGTTGATCAGGGTTGAGACCGTCAGACGTGCCATACACGAGGACGCAATCACCAAGTAATCAATTGCTGGTGGCTTTGAGTGGCTGTTCCGCAAGGGCACAAAGGCCTGTGTTCACATACTGCTGTAACGTACCCAACGTTGCACTCCAGGCCCGGTCGTTGAATGCGCGCTACAGGTCTGAAAGCACGCTGCTGGGCTGCCATGAGTAGTGGTGACCTATGATGACTATTTCGTTGAACACTCGCCCGCCAGCTGGATTCAAGAGAGAGAAAGAGAGAGAGAGAGGCGTGTTCGGAGAGTGTCAAGGCTGGCGTAGCATGCATGAGCCTGCAAGCACGCTCACGTCCCACCCAGCTCCAGAACACCATTCACAAATTGTCCAAGATCTGGCAAACATCTTTTTTTGTGGCCCGGCACACATGTGGGTCATGGTGTTGCACTTGAATTCACAAATCAAAGTCCCATACACACAAGGCTCTAGCCCTACCACCAGTATAATTCACACCAAATACAATATAAACAAGGCTCCAAACTGTAGATGATGTCAGGTGTGCGAGTGACGTCATGAGTTTCAGAAACTGCAATAGAGGACAATGCTGGCGGTTAAGAGAGCCATCATGGGGTGCGAGCCCCCTTACAAAAGCAGCCATGAACACTGATCGGATCTTGGGCCGGTCGGAAATAGGGACTGCCACTGTGTCACAGCACGCTACATCGGTATCCTTCCTGCACTGCCGGTGGATGGCCCGACAGCAAGACATGAAGCTCAGCGGCATAACTCAGCGGCACATGAAGCTCAGCGGCTGAGCTTTGACTGTAGTTTACTCACACGTCATCAGTCGCACGCTCCCACACACCATGTGTGGCTTCGCATGTCCTTGACCACATGACATCCATGGCGTGCTTCCTGGTGTGCATTCCCTCCTTGTAACACAAGAAGACTGCTGTCTTGGGGGTCTCCATCACGCTTTTCCCCACATGATCTGCCAAATCGATGCAGATAGATGCTCTTGGCTCTTGCACCTGACCGTTGAGCGGCGGCAGCTTGATCCAGTCAGCTGAAGCAAGCTTTGGATTCCACATTCGATCTTGTAACAGATAATGTTGGAGCTTGCTAGCAGTAAGTGTCGGCTGTGCACTCGCCTGCGCTGCCGCATGCTGCTGTGCACTCACACCTCCATGTAAC
This sequence comes from Chloromonas sp. AAM2, assembly GCA_004335635.1. NCBI lineage: Eukaryota > Viridiplantae > Chlorophyta > Chlorophyceae > Chlamydomonadales > Chlamydomonadaceae > Chloromonas > Chloromonas sp. AAM2. The sequence goes on along the minus strand of QAXH01001031.1, from coordinate 24,985 downwards.
GTGGACGTGTGGGCCAGTCTGCCATCACACATTGTGGAACTGCTCTGCCCAACCAAGTCATGCTACAAGTGGATCTGGATAGACGCATTTGCGTGTGCCGACGCTTGACAACATGACCCCCTGCCTGGCTTGCTATGGACATCACTTGAATTGCAAATGAAGAGTTGGTGTGAGATGTGTCAAGCGGTGCATGTGTTGTGCCTGTTCCGTACCTTTCAGCGTCTGTTTACCGGGGCAAAATACATATCTTCTGCAGTACAAACTGAGATAAAAAAAAGGTGCGGTCAGCGGAACAGGTGTGGACAGAGGAACAGGCGTGAAGAGAGGTCTTCCGCAAGATGGTTCATTCTTTCACTGAGCAGAGGCTAGCCATCCTGGCCCTGGTTGATCGTGGAGTGAGTTCTTAAGTTCTATCTCACCCATAAGTTCAACAACGGCTGCTATGCAACGGTTCGCTTACACAACCAACCAGTAATCATATTCGCAAACTCTTAACAAGAAGTATCAAGTGTCTTGTCCAACAATATCAACTGCATTTACATTCTGGCAACGATTTCCAACACCTGAGCATCTGCGCTATAAGTAGTTGTGCATTCAGTCAGTACATGCTGCCTCACCCAAACCTATGTATGCAAGCTGTACATGGCAAGCATTAACAGCTGCATCCTCAACTAAGACTTATCTTGCTGTTCGCGAGATAGCCAGGTGGCATAGCATGTTTAGGCATCGCACGTCAAAACAATCAAATCACCTGATTGTCAAATCAAAGAAAATCCCTGACGAAGAGAGCATATACGCAAACAGTGAATAGTGGAAGAACATACAATCATATGTAACGGCATCTTGACCCTGTTCACAGTATCACTGTGGCACAGTGTGCTCATTTACTTGATCAGCCCGTTGAGGCCCTTGGGGAAAAAACCTCCCATGTTGTCCTTGCTGTTCAAAGTCACAATGGCCAACACCTGAGCAGCAGAAAGCATCAGGGAATCAGCTCCTCAGCTTGCAGGAAGGAATGAACAGATGCCATGATGTGAAAGCTGAGACCCTTCTTGTTGCCACAATTCCTGTTGAGCCAAATCACATATTGAATACCATCTCAGGAGCAAGTGTGAGCAGGCGGCAGAGATTCTTCAAGTCATGCAAGTGTAAGGTTCTGCTGCTGATGTTCAAGTTCATTGTTGAGTTTGGTTGTGACCTGCAAGGCATTACCCCTCCTTGGGTGCTGTGCATGCTGCAAGCAGTGCTCACCTGCTTGGTGCTGCGGCTGAAGGCAATGGCATTCTTGTCAGCTGGGGCAATGATGTAGTGGCCGTTCTCGATAATGCCAGCGTCGTCATCTGCGCCTGAAACTTTGGCACGCAGGTCAGAGATGGCCTGGTCGAAGCCCTTGACTTGTCCACCGTAAGGGAACAGGTAGTGGTCAGCAACGTCCAGCAGCAGAGTACGGATGGAGCCACCGTGGTATGCCTCGACCGCCAGGATGCCAGCAGCGGCCTCCAGGACGTCCTTGTTGGTGATCAGACGGGCAGCACCCTGAGCAAAAACAAGCATGAGAAGAAGTGAACGTGTGTTACTACTTGTTGGACAAGGTTTTGCTATTCAATATTCAGGCAGTCTTGCTTAACAGTTGGTTTCCCACGGCCGTGTAGCATGCTCAGCACAAACCAGGCCTGGGCCACCATAACAGCTGCTGCCAATTGAAAGTGGAGCGCATGGTAAGGGCTGCTGTCAATTGTGCGTACCTTGTATGCAGTCACGCCCACGTCCTCAAAGATGAATGCAGCGTGCAGGAACAGCACATCGCTGCCGTATGCATCAAAGGGTGTGCTCAAGGTGCCGCCAACAGCAGCATTGGCAGCAGTCTCAAAGGCTGAGCCAATGTTGATCTTGGGCTGGTCAACAGCAGCGTCACCCAGGGCGGCGCGCAGGAAAACAACGTGGGCAATCTCGTCCTGTGGGCAGCACAGATTGGAAGGGTACGGAGCACGTGAGCGTGTGACAATGGACGGAGAAGCAACTTGCTAGTTGGTTTGTAGAAGACCATTCATACGGCGCGTGAATTGCATAGCGGATTGCAGGCGTGCAGTCGTGGGATGGTGTGCAAGCATGAAACAGATAATTAAATTGCGTTACGATGTATTAAGCTGATAGCTTTCCCGTGCTGCTACATTAGAACTTTTGTGTTCCTATATCTCTGTCACAATGGCCTCTGGCACTTTCAATCTGCCCTGCGACTGTATCTCACCCACCTTGGCAATGGCCTCGGCGTACTCCTGCACCTCCTTGCTGAGCAGAGCCTTCTTGCAACCCTCGGGCTCCTGGCCATCCTTGCCCCACAGCATCTTGTCAATGGGCTTGCCATAGGCAGCGCAGCTGTAGAAGTTGGCCTCAAGGTACTCTGTGAGGGTAGGCAGGAGATGGTATGTGAAGGGTGAACACCAGGCGGGCAATCAGACTGTGTCGAGAATACAGAGAGCGCGCCTGATGCTCGTCTGTTGACGTACACTACGGTGACAAGCAGCTAAGATCAAGCATGCGATTGAAATGCAAGGAAGTATGTGGTCCAAGACACTGCGTGGTGGCAAGCCCAAGACACTGTCAGACTCACCCAGGTTGAGGGCGAAGTTCAGAATGGCCGGATCAAGGTTGCTGGATTCCTTGTCCTCGGACAAGGTGCGTCTCGCCAACACGGCAGGAGAGCCCAGTAGCAGCACGCAGGCCAGAACTGGAAGCATGTTGGCCATCTGCGATGAGAGGCGGGAATAGCGACACATAGTGTGCATCATCGTACAGCTGGGGGGTTTCAAATAAACAATCACCCCGATGCCGGCTGTGTATTTCAGCTTACCTTCATATGGCAGGCGCGATGCACAGGCGGCGACTGTAGCAAAATCTACGTTAGATGAACCGGGGCCACAGCTGCAGACCGGATGGACTTGCAAGTTTGTGATATGGTGTTGCGGGAACTACAGCGACTATATGTAAGGAAAAGTAGCTCACGTGTGCTGGCAAGAGTTGAGGAGCGTGTTTCCGATGTTGTTTTCGATTTTTGTTGGAACAAAAGATTACAAGAAGCTGCACCGGGCCACCTTCCTTGGGTCGGTTTTCTCGAGTTTTTGTGTGTGGCTCGGAATCGCTGTCGCCCTTCGCCCGTGAAGCGATTGATACGATATGCCCGTGCATTGTCTGGGCCCTTCTGTGGCGGTTACGAGCCTGACGGTTGGCCGTGGGCGCAACACTGCCTTGCATGTCCTGCTTCTTTGCCTGAGAACTACGCCGTCGCCTTTCACACGCCGAGAAGTCTTTGCAATCATTCCACAATTCACACTTGTTCCGTATGACAGACTGCCTCTGGCACACACTTTTCTCACGGCTTCCAGGGCGGAAGACTCCGCCGCAGCAGGACGCAATCGCTAGGTTATCAATTGCTGGTTCTCAGAGCTTTGGCTTTGAGTGGCTGTCAGCACGGGCATATAGGCCTGTGTTCAAATACTCCTGTAACGTGCCCAACGTTGCACTTCACGCCCGGTCTTTGAATGCGCGCTACAGGTCCGGAAGCACACACTGCATCATAACATAACCAGTATCTGGGAGCCACACAACAACTGTCCAAACTAGCAAACATGTTTTCTGATACCGGGCATGTTTGCCAGTCCTGGGAGAGTCACACAAGAATTGTCCCAGAACTGGCAAACATCTGATTTTTCTTTTGTGGTTTACAGAAGTGCCAGATATACGTAAACTGAGCATCTGGGGTTGTGTCCTGTGAAGCCATGCACGAGATGAGGATGGACTCTGTGCTGACTTCTGTGTCCACAACTCTTGCCAGTGCATGGCCATGTCTGCTGCCATACGGCCTCTCTTCTTCGTTCTTCTGTGCTTGTGTCCACTCGCCAACCAGAGCATGCCGACGTGCTGCGCTACTTGATCGCAGACAAACACGAGTCAGGGGCTGGCGGACAACTGATCCAGCAATCAATCGCAAGCTCGGACTGAACAAGGTGTGATTTGAAGGAAACAGACTGCCGGGAGTTCTCAGCCTGCGGTCCGGTATTCATCAAGGCGACGAAAGGTAACAGGACGTGCAAGACCCACCGCCCAACGGTCAGGAGCGTAACCGTCACAGAAGAGCCCAGATAGTACACACAAAGCTGCCACGTCGATTACTATGCGGCGACCTGCCGTGGCGATCCCGAGCCACACAAAAACACATCTAGAAAACCGACCGAAGGAAGGTGGTCCGGTGCAGCTTCCTGTAATCTTTTGTTTCGACACAAATCGAAAACAACATCGGAAACACGCACCTCACCTCTTGCCATCACTCAAGAATTACTTTCTTTCAGCAAGGCTATTTAACATCCGCAGTTCCCAGCCCACCACATCACAACCAGTGCAAGTCCAAGTCACCCTTAGAAGTCTCGCGCAAGCATTCTCCAGTCACCACTTCTGCATTGCGTCTCGTCATGAAGGTGAGCTGACACAGCCTGCAACGGAGTGTTTGGTGTGCAGCCTCGCAGCTGATGCACACAATACGGCGCAATTGCCTCCCCTCATCGCAGATGACCAACATGCTTCCACTTCTGGCCTGCGTGCTGCTACTGGGCTCTCCTGCCGTGTTCGCGAGACGCACCTTGTTGCAATCCGGCAACCTTGACCCGGCTATTCTGAACTTTGCCCTGAACCTAGGTGAGTCTGACAGTGTCTTTGGCCCGCCACCACGCAGTGTCTTGGACCACATACTTCCTTGTTTTGGAATCGCATGCTTGATCTTAGGTGCGATAGTAGGCTGCGCACCTTTACAACAGTTCTCACTTCAACTGTCAGATCGCAGGCTCTGTATCTATATTCTTGAAAACCGTTGTGATTGCCAGCCTGTGTCCAACTTCACTCACCGTCCTCGGCCACACCCTTGCAGAGTACCTTGAGGCCAACTTCTACAGCTGCGCTGCCTACGGCAAGCCCATTGACAAGAAGCTGTGGGGCAAGGGTGGCCAGCAGCCCCAGGGCTGCAAGAAGGCTCTGCTCAGTTCAGAAGTTCAGAAGTATGCCGAGGCCATTGCCAAGGTGCGTTAGATGCAGCTGTGGATCACAGACTGAGTGTAGGGGCAATGGTTGCAGCAGTCCGGGTTTGTTTGCTGCCTACAGTACAGGTGCATGTGTGCACTCCGCCATGCAATGCATCGGTGGCATGTCAATGGTCTCCTACCTACCTGCTAGCAGGTTGCTTCTCCGTCCACTGACACGCTCATGTCTTCCCAATCTGTGCTGCCCACAGGACGAGATTGCCCACGTTGTTTTCCTGCGTGCCGCCCTGGGTGACGCTGCCGTTGCCCAGCCCAAGATCAACATTGGCTCAGCCTTCGAGGTGGCTGCCAACGCTGCTCTTAATGCTACCCTGAAGCCCCCTTTTGACGCCTATGGCGATGATGTGCTGTTCCTGCACGCTGCATTCATCTTTGAGGACGTGGGCGTGACTGCATACAAGGTAGGCACGATTGATAACAGCCCTAACCAGGCGTTGCACTCTGTTTGTTGATGCATCAGCCGGTCAGGTGACCCAGGCCCAAATGTGGACATGTGGTGCTGAGCATGCCACACCAAATTATAATGATGGTCGTGAACCAGTTCCTGGTTTGTGCATTGTACAATCCAACACAGGACTATCTCAACCTTATCATAACCCTATCCAACAACGGGTAACATTTCTTCGTTCCCTCTCTTTTGCTTGGTTCTGCTCAGGGTGCTGCCCGTCTGGTCACCAACAAGGACGTCCTGGAGGCCGCTGCTGGTATCCTGGCAGTCGAGGCATACCACGGTGGCTCTGTCCGCACTCTGCTGCTGAAGATCGCTCACCAGTACGTGTTCCCTTACGGCGCACAAGTGGTGGACATCGTTCAGGCCATCTCCAACCTGCGCGCCACAGTTTCAGGCGCAGATGACGACGCTGGCATCATTGAGGACGACCACTACATCATCGCCCCAGCTGACAAGAACGCCATTGCTTTCAGCCGCAGCACCAAGCAGGTGAGCACTATGCGCAGGACAAAGAGGAGGGATAATGCATTGCGAGTCACAAGCTCACTCAACAAAATGTCTATTTTCATCAGCAGATCCTTACACTTGCATGACTTGAAACAATATATGCGGACGCGCCGACCGTGTTTTTGAAATGCCTGCTAAGAATGCTATTTGCATGAATAGACTTGACAACAATAAACAGGGACTGCTGTTGCACGCACAACAGCTTGGCGGCATTTTCTTGGCGGCATCCTTTGTTACACATAAGATGTTACTCTAACCATGATCTGCTTTCTTGATGCTTCTGCCGCCCAGGTGTTGACTATTGTGACTTTGGGCGGCAAGGACAACATGGGAGGCTTCTTCCCCAAGGGCCTCAACGGGATGATCAAGTAAATAGACAGCAGCCTTATTTATTTGCACGGAGGGCCGAGGTGCATGGGTCATCCTACTCAATTATTGACAGGTGGCCTAGCCCTTGGCCCTGTACATAACTAACAACTTGGCTGGGTTATCAAGTGCACCATGCACAACACAATCAAGTGTGTCTGTCCTTGAACTGGGGTACAGATAACGTAAATATGTAGCCCGGAAAGGCTACAGAATAGTTGATACAACCTAATGGATGTAAGCTCGTGCTTCTGAACACAACCAACGATGTGTTTTTTGGATGAGGGTGGTATGGCCAGCCGCATGGGCAGGTGCAGGGCGGATGAATGATTGAGCGCTGCGTGCGATATTCACAGACGGCTAACATGTTAACCACCAGTGAACCTCTTGCTGTGTGATCTCCTTTTTGGGTTCAGAGGGTTTAATGGTCGGCAGGTGCGCTGTGCGTTGCGCGTCCGTTTGCGAGTGTGCTTCGCATGGCGATCATGGTGTAATGGACTGCTACCCGTGTCGTGGTATGCGTAGTAGGATGATATGTGGTACAATTGAGGATGCACCATCTCCGGTTTTGAAGTTGTATGTTAAGGCAGAAGTTGTATGATGAAGGTGAAAGCACATGTAAAGAAAATAATTCAGAACAACACTACTTTTTGTCTCTCACGCTATCTCTGCCATGCTGCATGCAACCCTATGTCAGACACAGTGCTATTAACTAGTTAGTCTGCAGCATACACAAACAAACAATGAAGTCATGCATCAACCGGAGTGACTAATTAAGGACGTGCACGTAAACCCCACTCCTCTCGCTTTCACTCAAGCAGTTCAATTATTTCTTGCTCAGGACAAGGCAGGGCGGTACACATCCTGACATGTGTCGTGTAATAGCTTCCCTGATGACAAAATGCTTTGGAGCCAGTGTCAAGGTTGGTGCTTAAAGGATGTGCTCCCGGTTCAGTGTGCGGAACGGAGAGAACGCAGGAGAGAACGCAGTGGCCATCCTTTCGCAGAGTTCTGCTGCATGTCATCCTGGAGCAGAGTGACATCATCAAGCCTCTCAGGGTGACAGAGCCCATTACGACAGCTCTCGGCAGCCCTGGTCCATGTATTCACGCAGGCCACCCGCGTCGAGTCGTGCACGGGCAGAGCGCCAACTTTCCTAGACAATCCAACGCCCTGCTAATACAGTACGTGCAAGTCCGAACAGGAGCATTGACTGCGAGTCTAGGGAAGACACTGTGTTAGCCTTGTTCAGCCCTGTGCTGGGCGGATGAGTATTCCTCACCAGTGCTTGAAAAGTAAGAGTTGTTGCATGATAACCGGTAGATACTCTCAACACGCACAGGCTCTTCTGCAGCCTTTAACGAACCATGCACCAGTCATCCTGTGGCAGCGCCTGGACATCTATAACTGAGCAAAGTCCTCCATCAAAGTCCTTCATCACGTTTCTAAAGCTGCCAATGGATCAACAACAGCAACTCGCAGCTACCGCTTACTAGTAACTTACTTTGAAGAGTACCTGGCTCAATCAAAATGTCAACAGAGCACCCGCTTGTGATCTTGTACGTGAACACATCCCGTGTGCACATCCCTGCCCTAGTTGTCACTAGTGGAGGGCAGCTATCAACTGCTCAATGTCCTGATGACTACTAGCAGTCCTGCCAGACTCGGGTCCTTTCTGGCATGCTGTCCCTTCCCTTTGTCCATCCGATCCCACATTTTCCGTGATGCTCACCAGCTACATCACACTTTCATGAGTTCAGCCATGGCATTCTCTGCCATGCGAATGTTTGCCTTGATTTTGGCCACCTGCACACACAGCCAGAAAACGCCACAAAGTGGTTAGCTAAACCCTTGGAACTCCCACTGCCAAAACAAGGTCGCTGCATCAGCCAGCATCATCAGCAGGTCTGCAGCACTGTCATTACATCTTCGACACGCCTGTTACACTACGCATGCCGGCATGAAGCAAAAAGCCTTGTACTGCAACCAAATCTACGACCAACCCACAAGACATCGTACATGTCATCCCGGTGCGGGCTACTTCCTGCATGTGACCATCACATGCACAGTCTCGATTGCGCACCTGTTCCAATGCATCCTCCTTCTTCCTACTCAAGACGGCTCTCCGGATGGCTATCACCCTGGGCGCATCGTCCAAGGCCACACCCACATGGAAGCCAAGGCCAACGGAGATGTAGACACACGAGGTGTCTGGTGCATGAGCCTGCCCTAGCACTTCACTTCCTATGTCAACATGGAGCTTCAATGGGGGGCACCCGTCCTGAACGTGCGGCAGGGCGGCAAGTGGCGGGATGAGTGCCTCACACGCTGTACGACTGGGTCAGTGTGTGGGCAGGTGTGCAAAAAGGTTTTGTTGAAGAGCGTACCAAACGGTGAGTGTGGGTGGAGGTGACTTGGCCGGTGGGGTGCCAGGATGTATGGAGCTACCTCGTGATGGGGATATGTGAGGCCCTGGGGGATTTGCACGTCCTATCTTCTGATAGAGGAATCCACACGTTTTTACTTGGGGAGGTTGTGAGTTTCCTGGTCTTTGCCCACAAGACCAGCAGCCCGTTATCAACATGCCATCCAGCTCGTGTGGCCTAACGCCATGAATTCGAGCGCATGTGTGCGTGCACGCACCTCCTTTAGTCTTTGGAGGTTCTGCTCAAGCTCATCATATTCCTTGATTTCTAGCAGCAGCTCTGCCTTCCTTTGCTGGGTTTTCTTCAGATCTTCCTTCAGCACGTCGTTCACAAAGGCCTCGTACTCCTGTACTTTGGCTTGCACCACAGAGGCAGGTAGTGGAGCCTCAACCATGTCTCAGCTACATGCAGGAAGAATCTATGTCTGCATGTTCAAGCCCAGTCCAAGAGTGCAAGAACATGTTCGTCTACCATCACTTTTCATGCACAAGTCACGTGGGCCACGAGACGCTGTTCCCAAGAGCGCAGCACTGTGGCCCGGCGGCATTCGTGCGCCGCGCAAACGCAGTGAGCCGCACGGCGACAAGAACGAGCAAAGCCACAAGTGCAGCAGCAGAACCCTTACAGACAATCGTTTCCTGCTGCAGCGTGACGGCTAGCCATGGACCGGTCACAGGCGTCAGCGTCGAGGATTTATGTTGGTCAGTTGTCAAGCTGGGCGCTGGGTGTGACCCCACGCACAGTCTCGTGCTCATCAACATCAACATGCGATTCGCGCCTGTCGATCCAGGCAACTTGCCGCCAGGCATTTCTGAAAGAGACCTTGAGGACGAGTTTGGGCGCTTTGGTCGCATTCGCAGTGTTTGGGTCGCAAGGTAAGCGAATCAAAACAGACTTTGTAGAGATCTTGTGGTATTTCATTCTATCAGCTCCAAAACCTCCAGGATCAAAGCTGAAGATGATGCACTGTGTCTTGATTCGCTTTGCAGGAAGCCTCCTGGCTTTGGTGAGTATGATTGGGGAGCCTTTCCAATTCTGTCCTAAATCCGTGCATCTCTGCGCCTGGGACTTCCAACCATTACAATTGAACAGTATCAATTTTTTGCCGCTCACGAGAATGCTTCAACAACAGAGACTCTCAACGCCGGCACTTCAATTTCTGCAATCCTGCCCTCCACCATCGCCTCTACACGTCGCATCTGTCATCTGCCGCCACGCTTGTTCTCAACTACTTTGTATGGGCATCCCGCTTCGCTTCGCCTGACCACTTCTCGCCTCGCCCGCCCCACCTCGCCTCGCCCCTTCTCCAACACATCACCTCACCGTCACTCCATGCTTCACAACACCAACATCACCAGCATCACCAAATCTTCTGCTTCAGCCACATGAGTTCCAACGTCCCTGCCGTCTTTATCCTTCGATCTCCTCGTCCGCTGCTTGCTCCCCAGTAGGGTTCCTCACCAGCATGGGCATGGCTAGGAAAGGGAGCAGCAGGCGCTAGCTGCATTGGACTAACAGTTTGCATCAACACATCACATTTGGGACCAGAGCTACGCCATGTCACCTAGCACATGCAGCAGCTGCGCCAATGCTCGTGTATGGACAACCGGTCGGCTGATCTCGCCATGTGACCATTCCTTGCAGCCTTCCTCGAGTTCGAGGACACACGAGATGCAGATGATGCGACGAGGAAACTAGATGGCCACAAGGGCTGGGTGAGTAAAAACAATGCACAAAGTTTGCATTCCAATCAGGTTTCACAACTTGTGTTGGTATGTGCATACAAGCACTGCATGCATCGAGCCAGCATGCTGAAGACCATGACCAAGCTTTACATCTGCCTTAATTTCACTGAACGGTTTTCGACGTGTATACAGAAAGTAGAGCTGTCCCGGCGTGGTCCTCGCCAGGGCGGTGGTGGTGGTGGTGGTTTTGGAGGTGGTGGTGGTGGTGTCGGGTATGGAGGCGGCGGTGGTGGCGGCGGGTATGGAGGCGACAGAGGACGCAGGTGTGTTGGCGGGGAGTGCAGGGTAACGTGGGCTCAGGTATCAGGACATGGTCTTGCACGCGTAATCAGCAGATGCAGAGCATCAGCCTGGGCACGGGCATGTGGTCAGGCTGGGTCGGGACAGCGCTGTTTACTGTTGTACTGTACAGTGGCACAGTTGAAACCGTAAAGGAATCGCTGCTACTTTCATTCCCCCACAAGCCACCTTCCTGTGTGTTGTTCCACATGCAGTCCACCCCGCAGGCGGGCAAGCCCGTCCCCTGTGCGCCGACGCCGCAGCCCTAGCTACGAACGGGATCGCCGACGCAGTCCCAGCTATGACCGGGATCGCAATCGTGACGCCAGCCGGTCCCCCGTGAAGCGTGACCGGTCCCGCAGCCCCATCCCCGCCCGCAACGCCAGCCCACCCATTCGTGATCGCAGCCCTAGCCCAAGGGACTAGGTATCTTGATATGAACGTTTTGATGCTTTCTATGAAGACGTTTCATGATTGTTCAACAGTTCGTACACAGACGCAAAAAGCCAAAGGCGTACGAATTGTCAAAGTTCGTATGCAGTCCGAACCGAGACGCTGGAGTGGTTGATGTGTGAAAGTTTTTGTTGTTAGGCAGGAAGGGCTTTGGGCAAACTCAGTCATGGGCAAGGAAATGAAACATGTTTTCTTACGAATTCCGACTAGTACATTTTTCTGCAGCTCTTGTGCACCATGCTTTCGCACGTGGTGGCCCTCTTGTAAGACATTTATCAACAAGTGTAGTATCTCCAAACATCAAACCACATGTGGTTTGATGTTTGCAACATGAAGTCAGTTGCGTGGACGTGCTTCCTGGTGTGCACTCCCCTCCTTGTAACGCTTGTGGACTGTCTCAGCGAGTGCATTTGATGCGCGGCATGGACCACACTTTATCAGATCAAAATGCAGGGAGCGTCCACACGCATGAGTCTCTAGTGCAAGCCCCCTTGCACCATTTCTCTGACCCTTGCCCATCCCGTTCCGTGTCCTCTGACGGCTTCCCTGGTGTAAATACATTTATAAACCATTTCTCTGACAGCCTCACATGTCCACCATGAGCACACCATGCTCATCTGATCTGTGTCGATAACCCCCCGTATAATCCTTAAAGGGTGCTACGTTGATTTGGCTTGCGACTGGGCAGGTGACGGCACATCTTAAAAACTGACACTAAACATCCCAAAGGGGATGAGGGCAACCAAGCGCACGCGTGGCATTGCAGCTGAACAGGCGCACCGGCTGAACCGGGCACCAAGGAACGGCTATAACCTGATGAGCAACAACGCAGCAAAGGAACCCTCTGTTGTTGTTGGGCAACCTCCTGTTCGCCTTTTTTGAATCCCACATGAGGTGTGGCATAATCACACTTTACTGAGAAAGACATACAGTCACAGGGCCAACTATAGGGCAAGTCAAACCGATGCATGGCATTCTAACTGCGCAGTCAGTACGCCGCTGGTGCGACCTCGCTCCGTCTGAACCCCTGATGCAACGAGGACGAGGATTCATCGAGAACGCCAGATGTATAGCACTGTAAACCGCGGAGGAGGTGAAGCATCCACATCGTATAGCTGCAGCCAACGGGGCCTACCTCAGCTCTCATTTAGACGATGCCGCAGGCAACGCAGGGAGCCCTTTTACGTCGCGGAGACACGAACACTCAGGAAGTCGCAGTTCAGCTCCATCGTGCTGCATGGGGGTTGGTTTGTAGACCCTCCGCAAGGCCGGCGTGCGCAACTCTGCCGCACTAGTGCGGCGTTTCCAGCCCCTGCTGATGACCCCAGTCGATCAGATGTGCAGACAGACGCAGAAGAACAGCTAGAAGATGGGCGGCATGACAGCGGGCCTCGCAGTCCCGAGTGTTTAGAGGTTGTTGAAGCAAAAGGTCTTCAACCCGGACAGACCTGGCTAGACGAGCCTACAAAACCAGTAAAGCCGGTACGTAATGCATGTGCATCGGCCTGAATGGCTTGGGAGTCGGATCACACGAGCTGGTGCAGCACAACATGCCTGCCCTTGTGCATGCATGCAGGCATGGCGACTGGTGCCCATGGTGCCTTGGGGTACAGGGAAAATAGTTCAGGTGAGTCTGCATGCAGCAACACAATCACCCATGCGCCCACCCCGCCTCCCAGGTTTTCCCTCGTAGCCATGCACAATCCAACGGGCCATGCACCACACGCAGGTAGTTGCACATAGTCACAGGTGCTTGACAATCTTGAGGCATGCTGCAAGCACGCTCGTGCTGCCCTCACCACACCAGCCTTGCACTCAGAACCTTGGTCCTTGGGTTTCTGCCAACAACAGACCTTGCATGCATGCAAACCGCACAGCAAGCATGCACAAGCTTTCGTGCATGGACAGGATAGCATTTTCCGCACACCGGTCCACAGACCACGACCAGTCAACATGGCGGAAGCACAACTCATCCACGTGCATGCGTGCATGCATCCATCATGTGACGTGCAATGCGTTGCATGCAGGTCATGGTTTTGTGGCTTCTGGCGTACATCATCATAGGGCAGGTCGCAGTGCCTGTGGGGCTTTCCCTCTTAGGCCTGGACAGGGATGAGTTGGGGCTTCGGGGCCATGCAGTGCTACACCTCTGCTTGGACCTATCACAGCTAGGCTTCACACTGTTCATCTTGTGGCACTGCCTCAAACAGTACAAGCCCAGGATGAAAGGATTCTTTCCCATCAAGTGCGTGGTAGCAGGGGTGGAAGTGACTCGGTGGCAGCGGTGCAGTAAATGCCTTTTGATTCCAGGCTGGGGTGGTGGGAATTCATTGCAAAACAGGCAGGATTTACATGCTGTATGCTGTCAGCATGTGATAGCGTGTCTGCGTCTGACTGCATGGACCCAGCAGGACTATCAGCCACCATCCATGCAGAACTATCAGAGCAAGACTGCAGATGCACTGGTGGCAAGTGGAGGTCACACATCACCGGTCCTGGGCATACTGACATCCAATCATGTCACTGGCACCCTGCACCTGGCTGCTCAAGCCGGAATACTCACACCACGCATGCCCTGCCCATGTGTGTGTGTGTGTGTGTGTGCGTGTTTCAGGTGGAGAGGGATGTGGCCTCTGGTGGTGCTGGGAGCGTGTCTGGTCTTTCCCGGAGTGGACTGGTTAGCACAGCAGAGCATGGTGCGGAGACAAGCAGATGTGGTGCATCACTAAGCTGCCAAGCCCACATCCATAGCATGTCTCAGCAGGATGCACACTAGCATAGACATCAGCCTTGCACAGGACAATTGTGGCACATGCCAGCAGGATGCTGCCCAACGTACACAGGCACATTTTCAGCGCGCACTGCCAAGAGCGCAGCAAGTCAGCGCCACCACAAAGTGCGATCACTGGCTTGCATGCATGTTCCTGCTACTCTTGTCATGGCCAAGACCCAGCCAGCCACAGACCCAGCGTAGTGCTTGGCATGCCGACTAGCTGGGCTGGGCTGCATAGCATCTGGCAACATTCGGTTCCGGTACAGGCAGCCTTCACCTCAACAGTCAGCTTGCCAGAATCGTGTCGTTAGGTGAATACCAAAGCGCATGTTGTGGCTCTGCTGTTGGTTTTTGCAGAGTTGGTTTCCCGTAGATGGCGACGGTTGGGGCAGCCACATGGAGGCCTCCCTCAGCGTGGGGGACTGGATCACAAATGTGGCGTACTTCAGCGTAGTGTCTATATGTGCGCCTATATGGGAAGAGGTGAGTACTGGCTGTGCGTATGAAAGGTGCAACCGCAGACCTAGCAGTTGCATAAGAAAGGTGCAACCGCATGCCTAGCAGTTGCATAAGAAAGGTGCAACCGCAGACCTAGCAGTTGCATAAGCGCTTCACAACAGACGCAGGGATGCCGTACTTAAAAACTCGACTCAAGATCTGCACGCATATTGTCCGGAAAGCCTTTCTGAGTCGAGCCAAGGCGGGGGCATGCATGCCGGCAGCTGATTGCATTGCGTGGTGTGGTTCTGCAATTGCACAGGCATCCTGAAACATGCAAGGCCAGATCAGACATGGACGCAAACCGACAGCATTGCTTGCAACAGTTAGCACTGCGAAATAGTACGACCATATCCTGGATACATGCATGTGTAATGTTTTGAAAGTGCTTTGGCCTTGCCTCGCCTGACCTTACTCTCAACTTACACTACCCCTGCAGGCCATCTTCCGGGGGTTCTTGCTGACGAGTCTAGCGCGGTACATGACGCCTCCCTGGGCCGTGGCCACCAGCTCCCTGCTCTTTGCCATGTGCCACTTCAGGCTACAGGTGAGCCATCAGTGCATTCATCTACTGCATGACAACCAAGCTAGCTGCAATTGTACTCAAAGGCCCAAAGTCAGCCATTGAGCTACAGCCCTCCCTTGAGCCAGCTTGGCTGTTTTGAAGGCCAATTTGTTGTCCAGCCGCAAGTGACTGATCCACTTTCTACTGCATGACAATCGTGTCAGCTGCCCAGCATCTGGATCGGAAGGCACGGGGGCATAACTTCACAGACAACGCAGCCGCACAGACGCAGGTCAGGTTTGCCCAGATGGTCATTATGGCCTTTTTAATCTCCCGGTGCAGGAGACTAGGTAAGCATCAATCAATTGTCGTTTCCAGCTGGAAATGACTGCGCATGTTTCTTGTGCATGTGCAGACTTTTCTACCGCTTTTGGTGCTGGGCGTGGTCTTCAGCCTTGTGTTCCTCCTCACTCGCAACCTCTTGCCCCCGATGGTTCTCCACTCAGCGTGGAACGTTTTTGTGTTGGCAAACCTGCTACTCAAGCACTCATGAACCTATGACGCACAGGCTGCACCAAACAATGCCCTGAATATGAACGTACGCGCTGCCACGTTGGCCTTGGAGAGAATGTCTCCTCGTTGTCCAGTCGCAGTGTAGCAGCTGTATAGTAGCTGGGGCGAATGCCTCCAGTATAGCAGCTGTGGGTGCAAGTACCCCTGACAAAGCAGGGCGAAGGCTTGTCTTGAGGGCCGACGGCTCCCCACCTTTGACGAACTCTGGCTTGTTGACTCATGGGCAAGGCAGCACATGCCTCTGCCACAGCTAGTGTAGGTTCAGACGTTCATGTCAGCCATCTACATTCAATGACTGCTTGAGCCCTTGTATCCTGCACAAAGATTACAAAGGTTTTTCTTGCGGTGTTGCAGCCTTGAGTATGCTGCATCTATTGGTTGCAGTGAGGTGTTGCCACTTGGTTGTTGCTGAATGCATATGATGTGACGAACACTTGATGCCTGGTGGCCCAGGTAGCACTATGCTGATCTATTCTTTATGTCATCCATGTTTCTATTGCAGATGGCGAGCTCTGCCTGTCTGCTGGCTGTCTTGAAACAGAAAGAAAGAGCATTGCTTGCTTGTGCTCTGTTTTTGTAATCCCTTGGCCATTGAATGTTTGATAAGCAAAGCTCTGTAGCCGACAGGTTGAGTTTGCAAACATAGGGGCTGTGTGCAGCAACAGTCAGGATTGCCCAGGAATGCCCAGGCGAGAATATCAATTGCGTGTGAATGCCCACTGCGCCCATGGGAAGCCATTGAGAAGCTGGCTCAGCTCATAAAACACCATTCCTGGCTGGTTGCAGTTGCCGTCACTTTTGGGACAGGCTGTTGTGCGTGGACAAGAAAGCCTCATGGTTTGTGATCAGTAGTATAGTGTGTGATCCGTGGTGCACTGTGCCCATGTCCTGTCCGTTTGTGGTATTCGTGTCAAGAACAAGGGTCAACCCGAGCATGCTGCGATCATTAACCTGCAAATTGGTCACATTTCTATGCACGAGAGCACCACTCGAGGATAGTATGCGTGCTACCTTTGCAGGCCATGCTGGACCGCGTTTCCTACGCCTTCCAGAACTATCGGCAGACGTTCAGTATTCTAGTCCAGGTCAGGCTTGCCTCTAATTATGCCCGCCTGCCCGTGGCATTCAGTTGGCAAGCCTGGGCAGAATTCACAGGTGCAGTCTAGAGAAGTCCCAAGTGTCACAGAATCATCGTACCAGTCGAACGTCAAGTGTGCTTGCTACAGAATGAAGGGCGTTTGCTCGAGATCATGGAAAAAGCGGAGCGCAATCGCTGTTCAGATGTCCATACATCTCAGACAGGTCAGTCACACCACCCAGGAATTGTCCCAGAACTGGCAAACTTTTTTGTGTTGTTGTGGTAGACGAAACCACATGTTGTGACCTTGCCCACTCGACATGATCTGGGCTGCGCCTCAGTAGCATGAGATTGATCCACAGCCAGGCGACTTGCTGTCGCTCAACATTTCCAGACCCAGAAATCAGTACACTGCCGCTGGCTTGGCAGGAGCAGCAACAGCCCCGATGGCCACTGGTGCTTCAAGGTCATGAATAATCTCCTCAAATTTGACTGCAGGCAAGCATGGGAACAACGCTTGGTCACCGAGCAAGGCTTAACGCTTGACGAAAAGCAGAATCACAAAGTCCAACAGGGTCAGCTGGTAGTTGCTCAAGACTATTCAGAACAGGGGTTGCTCAAACCACTTGCTTGACCCAAAGCAGGCAATGAGCAACCGACAGTTTTCCGTCTTGCAAACCTCAATCCTTTGCAGTCGTGCCGCAGACCCTAGCACCATGCACATGATGAATGAACAAGAAATCGCAAGCCTTGAGCACGTGAATCCCATGTGTAAGACAATATGTATGCATGTTAACCACGTGCACTCACCGATGTGTCTTGCAAGGAACTCTGCATGCTGGCGTTGGTGCACTGTATCGCTCACAATGACCATCTCCTTGCCCGAGGCCGGGTCTGTGTCGATGTAGAAGTCAATGTCCGACGCGCTCACAGGCACACCTGAGGCAGGGAGACACGGCAAGGCAAGGTTGCAACCAGGGCCAACTCTGCATCGCATGTCACTGGCTGCCACGTGTAGCGACACAACCCAATGGCTGCTGGCCACACATGGACGCCTGACCTTTTGCCGGATGTGATTGTGCTGCTGTGCAGAACTTGTTTCTGTCATATCGCCTGCTAGTTAGTTCCGGTTCAGCGCCTGACCTTGTGTTGCATCTGCGCCCGATGTCCACTTGATGGTGTAGCTCTTTGCCTTGAGGCACAGCAGCTGCTGCCGCAGGGAGGACTCCTCAAGCTCCATCAGACTAGCAAGTTTCTGAACACAAGACAAGAGGGGTTGAACGAGCTATGAAGCAGGCTGAAGTTGCGCAATTGTAAAGCAGCAAGAAGCAAGCCTTATGCAGGGCTGGCCTCGTCCAGGCTCAGGTTGAAGCATCATAAGACAAAGGGGTCAAGTTATGCCCAGCACAAGGCCGCAAAGCAGGCTAGCCACGTCACGCAGGCTCAGAGTTACGGACAGGGATGCAGCGTATCTGAGTAACTAGTGAAGAGCAACCGGCCAGCATAGACACCCATCGGCAAGCAGTTTGATTGGGTGTCACCGCCACATCAGGATAAGCAACGTGTTAACACGAACTGAGGCAGAGATTGGGAACCACAGCCGTTTGCCAGCCCAACCTTGTTCCACAGTCCACACACAGCAAGTGTGACTGACCTCAGCAAAATGCCATCCACCCCCACACACGTTCAGCCT
Organism: Chloromonas sp. AAM2; assembly: GCA_004335635.1. Lineage (NCBI taxonomy): Eukaryota > Viridiplantae > Chlorophyta > Chlorophyceae > Chlamydomonadales > Chlamydomonadaceae > Chloromonas > Chloromonas sp. AAM2. The sequence goes on along the minus strand of QAXH01001031.1, from coordinate 6,551 downwards.
CACCTGGATATCGATGGATGAGTACAGCAGCAGGTGCTGCTTGAGCAGCGGCAGCGTCATCTGGCTGCGCACCTCCGCTAGGAACAGGTTCAGCTGGGTGCGGTATGCCTGCAGCACACCACGCACAGTCCAGGCACATGTGTGTGCAGTGTGCAGTGCGCAGTGTGCAGCGTGCGGCGTGCGGCGTGCGGCGCGCGATGCGCAATGCTGTGCAGCATTGCGAATCAATAACCTGCGCCTGAAGTCGTTTGATAGTCGCCATGCGGCTGATTGCACCATGCCTAACTGAATTGCAAGTGTGAGCAAGTCTTTGGAAATGAACACCCTGTGCGTGCAGTCACGCAACGGTGGCTGTCATGCTGCTTGTTGCCACAATTCAACCTCCACAAGCTGTGTGCACCCGGATCCCCCCTGCCCAATGTTGACTTGCTGTCTAACCTCAGTCTAACCTCAGTAATAACCAGCAACTTGGCAGGGCAGTCATTACTTACGGATGATATTTGAATGCCTTACTGATCTTACTTACTGAAGCATCCCTCTCCTTCCCCTCTTGCCTGCTGGCTGGTGTTGATTGCCGGGTTATCGTATGTGGGTGGTGCTGCGGTGATGAACTTGGGGCAGGCGTAGCTGAACAGCTCGTCGTACACCCCCACCTCGCCGCGCTGCATGCGCTGGATCTTGTCGGCATTGCGCTCACGCAGCTGTACAATGGACATGAGGAAAATGAAGACTATACTGATGGCCAGAGTAAGTGCAAAAGACCTGATCGGTGCAGGGGCAGTCTCTCATGGTACAGTACATGGTACAGCATGGGGCAGTCTCTCAGCGATGCTTACGGTAAGTCTACATGCAATCCAGTTCTACAAATTCTTGCCCAATAAATGAAGCTAAACCAAGTGGACTTGCCCCTGGCAAGACAGAAGCCCGCAATGCACAGATGATGACATCGAGCTTGGCTTGCCTGCCTTACAGCACATGACGACACACTGGTGCATGCAAGTCAACAGTCAGGGGCGGTGCTCTGGGTTCACCCACCAGTGTGGTCACATTCTCGTCGAGTGACTTGTTAGCTTGGGGGCAGAGGGCCACCACACACGCCAGCAGCGCGTACATCTGCTCATTACGTTTCAAAATCTGCAGGGCAATAACAGCCAAGATCGGTTTGTGCTGTTCATGTTCTGGCTTGTGGCCTCTGGCTCGCCTTGCCATGCAACATGTGTAGCTCCTGGCGCCACAGCTTGGTTTATGAAATTGCATGCTACGTAATTCCTGTAGATTTGGCACCCCTGACTACAGCAAAGCTGTTGTCATGCGGTCTCGGACAAAGGCACACTTGCACTCGACTTACAGACAGAGCCTAAAAAGGCCTAAAACCCTCCTCGTTTGCTAATTGATCTCAGACTATTCTGTTGATCTCTGACTGTAGCGTGCTCAACTGACACTGCTCGTCACTCACCTGGTCGTATTGCGGGCTGCGCACATGGTACTGCTTGACCCTGTTGATGTATGCAAGTATACTGTTGAACACCCTGCCGGCGTCCAGGTAGCGGCCCATCATCATGTAGCTGAAGCCCGAGTAGTAGAGCAGGGTGATGTGCGCGCCCACGATCTTGGGCGTGAAGAGGTGCGCCTGGGGCGGGTTCAGGTTGATGGGGTACACAGCTGCATGTGGGCAGGGGGGCAGGGCAAAGAAGCATGTTGTGCGCACCAGTGTGATGGCATGGATCGTGTTGCCAGGCCCTGCTGCTTCACAGTTGTCCCTAAAACATCCACAAACATCAAAACCTCCCCCCTTGTCCCCTCACCAGGCTGCGTGAGCATTGCCTGCCCTAAGCCCACCCACAGTCCTTCTCCTGAGAGCCTTGCCCGTCCCATGGCCTATTGCTGTCCTTTCCGTTCCCTTGTCTGTTTCTTTCCACCTCACCCACCCTTGAGTGCTGAGTGGTAGTCTCCAATGAGCGCATGCACCCGCAGCAGGCCGATGAGTGAGAAGTAGCCCAGCATGCGCAGCACGTTGGACTGGTTGGGGTAGTAACCCTCCAGGGAACAGAACCTGAGCAATGCCAGAAAGGCAAGACCGTAAGCCACAGCATGGCATTGGAAGCAGGCACCAGTGTGTGCTGAAGATCAAGTGTGACTCCACGTGCTGGTTCCATACATGGGTGTGGCTTCAGAAGCTGCAGTGACATAACAACCACCTCCCTCATTCGCTCCAATCCCCAATTTTCGCTTTCATCTCTCATTTACTCGTCCCTGCCATGGTCACTGCAGACTCTGCACAAGACGCTGGCGTTCCCTGCCCGTTGCCCTTAACGCCATTCTCTGTAATGTTTCAGGGCAGTTTCCAGAACTATGTCAACCCTCAACCCCACTCCGAGCAACCCACTTTGCCCCATCGTCTGCCTCCAGCTCGGCAACAATGCCACTCTTGTCAACCAGAGCCTGCATGCATGTGGCAGACACTGATGACAAAGTTTGAGACTTGCAGATGATAACTCATGATGCATGCCATCGCTATGAGCATGCCATACTGTGGCAGAGTGTCTTATGCCCCGAGATCTATCTCCACACAAGGCAATGTGTGTGCTGCCATGCTCAACACATGCACAGCTGCATCACACCCTGCATGCAACTGAGACTGCATTGACCCTGGCATGCCACACTTGCCCCCTCATGCGCCCTTGCCTGCTTCTGGGGTTGGTCATGCATACATTCCTTCACACCTTGCATGCATGCAGTGGTCCATGCCTGCCCCTGCATGTTCCTTTGTGCCCCTGTCCCCTTCACCTGCAGCACGTTGAGCACTTCCAGCACGTTCCAGTACCGATCGCAGGTCTTCAGTTCAGCCAGCTCCTCGGGGGACTTGCTGGACAGCTTACCGCGGTACTGGCAGAAACTCTGGGGAGGGCAAGGTGCAAGGCCATGTGGAGAGTGAGGATACAGTGAGAACACTGCCTGATCATTTAAATCGTCACTTGGTAATAGCGTGTGTGACTGGGAGGAACTGGATGGGAGCTGATGAGTTAGGACATGCAACCTGCTTAAAAACGCTGCCCACCGTCGTCCCCCTGCACTGTGCCACTGGCTGCTGTTGTGAGCTGTTGCCATAAACTGCCACACAGCTGCCACAAATGCTCGAGATGCCTGCTGGCCACCGCCCCCACATGCCTCTGGCTGCTGTTAAGAACCGTTGCCATGAGCTGTTCAACTGGTGCTGATCCTGCATTACATGCACACCTGGAATTGGTAGATGAATTCATCCACCATGTCCCATAGCCAGATGTTTGGCAGCTGCATGTTGACGTTTGAGTGCAGCAGCAGCCCAAACAAATCCATGTAGTTGTCCCACGACTCACACCGCTGGCGCAAGTCCGGCTGGCAGCGAGCGTACAGATGCCGGAAATACATCTCCTGCACAAGGTGACGCATGACACCCATGAATGCGTGGAAGGTTGCACCGTGTTGAGGTGTCAACCCACAGACAGCGTGACAGAGGCTCTGAAAGTTCCGCCTGTGGTGCCTGGGCGCTGCTTGTTGACTGCTACGGGCCTGCCATGCATGGATTGGCATGCATGTAGGCGGCTTGCTAGGCCAGTGCAATCTGTGCAGCAGCCCCCTGCTCCCCCTCTCTGGCTGAAGGGTCTAGCTGCATGGCCTCAACCCTGCACATGCCTTGTAAAGCAGGCAGAAGACATGATCGTTGTCCACCACGTTCTGGATTAGTTCCACTGCAGGCCAAGGGGTCGTCTTGTAGTACCGCTCGCTCAGCTTCATGAACGAAACCTCGTACATGGATTGAATCTCAGGCACATTGCGCTCTCTGCATTGCACACCGTCGCTCATCAAGAGATTTTCGCACGTACTGCGAGATCTAGTGGGCCTCGCAGGGCCAGTTGTACTACTGATGCATGCAGGCAGCTGAATTTTCACCTGATGTGCCTGTAAAAGTAGTGCACGAACTGCTTGCACAGATCCGGCACAAAGTTCGCGTTGTCCATCTCTGTACCAAAGCCCGCCATTTTGTCAGGCTTGATTCCTGCTACTATGTCGCTGAGAGTTGCAGCCTACAACTGCAAAAGGCAGGATGTGCACGTCGCACAGCCGATAAAAGTGGTCGGCGGTTTCTTGGCGGCGTTGGTGCTGGGGTGTGGCTGTTGGTGTTGCCGTCTGTTGTTCTACGCTGGCATGCCCACCAGCCAGTACCTCCTTGCAATTCTGCTATCTGAAGCCTGGTAGCCCTAGACCAGCATGCTCCAGCATTGCCCATACAGCTTCGATGTCGTTGAGCTTAATAAGCATAAATCAGCTGATTGAAAAAGAGCAGTGCAGTGCTGTACCTGCTGTTTAAAACCACCACAGCATGCCTGATGCACATGCGGTGACTGCACGCTTTAGAACCACGCCTTCAGCTGCTGCATGATGCACTCCGACGGCACCAGGTCCATGGTACAGCCCTCATCCACATGCAGATCAGCCTTCACTTAGCTCGGTTGGCGCTGGGAAGGGAGTTCTGTTATCTGCTAAGCTCCCTTCCCAGCACCAAGTGGAGGCCGAGCTGCTCTTGGATGCTGTGGCATGGACCTGGTGCTGTCAGATTATATGATGCAGTGTAGACATACCCTCTGTGGGTGTCTGATTGAGTCCAGAGTGCCTCTGCCTCGCACGTCCGGAGTCTCTCTCGGTAGACGGTCCCACGACCCACATGGGTCACATAAAGTATTAATTGCCCTTAACAGGTACATCATTAGACTACTACATGCAGCGGGTAGGCTGATGCATGAAGAGGGCGTGCCCCCCAAGTGAGTGGCCATCGCTGGTGACAGGATTGCGGTGGTTTGCGCTTTGGACAGCTTGTACAGCACTGCAGGTTTTGCATCTGATGTATTGTATCATGCTGTAGGTGGTGGTGCCGTCTGCTGCGTCCTGGCATTGCCCCACGCATCTACCTGGGGTTCTTTGAGACTTGTGGCTTTGTCCACTGATCACTGTCACTGTCATCTTGTTGTTCATCTCACCCAGCACCCTAGGCTGAGCGTGGCTGACTTGCCATTCAAGCGTGCCATGGCCGACGCAGCAGCCTGTAGCGCGCTCCAGCATGGTGTAAATACTGGTGTGAATACATATATAGCATGTGTTGGCCACGCGCAGTATTCCTTTGCGAGTCCCTGCTCCTACTCTGCACCACCTACCTGCCATATCCTCCCTCTACACTGTTGGATGTCATTTTTGTCAGAGAGACAATGAAAGAGAGGAGGAACAGCACGACACGTCTGTCCACAGATAGGCCGGATTTATGTTGATATTGCGCATGATGTGTGAGTAAGGGGTGAGGGAGGTGCTTCAGCTATGCAGGTGATCAGTCAAAGGCTGTCCCCGCAAGGCATACCCGAGTGATGCCAGTCCACTTCACGGACAGCGAGAAAAAAAAATAAAAACACACAAGAACAGGGTGACAGGGTTACAGGATGACATGGTGTGGCGACAAGGAAGCCAAGGGGTGAAAAACTGGTCACCTGAACCGTTTCAATTTCAAAACCCAAGTCCTTGTCAGACGCAGATTGAAGCTGTTCTAACCTTGGACGCTACCATTGACCTGCACACACTCGAGACGCTCCGAACGCCTTTGGATTGACATCTGACGCTGACAATGTCGTGCTTCAAGCCCAGCTATGATATGCCTCCAGGCGACCCAGCGACAACCTGGACAAAGGCCGACGTGAAGACATGGGTGAAGCATAAGAAACTTGACACTTACAAGAAGCAGCTGGCTCCTCTTGATGGCAAGGTGAGCGTTTCGTGGGCGGAGTGCCTGCAAAAATGCTGACCTTGCGGCAGCTCAGCAAGAATGCAGTTCGCAAGCTTGTCCAGCCTGCTCTATAACAAGCGTCAGAGTTGAAATGGCGCGCAAACGAAGCCGCACGTATTGCTGCGCACAGGCCGATAAATTGTCGCGAACAGGTGGCAGGTGCTGACAGATAGCGTCGTATGACTTGCCACTCGCCTTGCAGGCCTTGTTCGCCTTGACCCTAGACGACATGCAGCAGATGTTCGGCGGTGGCCCTGTGCCTATCAAGCTTCTGGATGCGCTCAACGGCCTGAGGAGGTCCTGGTTTCTTCCTAACGTGCCCAAGGTATGTGCCAAAGAGCTCAGCATGCACCTGGTATGCATACAGACCTGCCTGCATTTGCTTCTATGTCAATGCACATCCAAGCAGTTATGCCAATGTGCGCCCACATCTAAGAAGGGCACGCTTACATGCAAGCATGGTGCCCTAGTGACTTTTCATGCTTGCATGGCATTCCATCTGATGTACATTGCATCCAAGGTGTAGCCATGCGTCCGCCTGCACGCTGTGCCATCTGCTTGCAACCCTCCATGCACCACGTCTGATGTGTGCAGAAGAAGGAGGCACCAGTTCCAGAGCCCACTGCTCAAGAACACGTTGAGCCTGCACCTGTCGTTATCGAGGCCACACCCCTGCCCACGGCTGCTGAGGAAGTAGCAACAGTACCAGTCGAAGCTGACAGCTTGGAGATGACACAGTTGGAAA
>QAXH01001026.1:0-19230 GCA_004335635.1 Chloromonas sp. AAM2 | reverse complement strand
CCCAGGCTCCCAAAATCCAGAGACTCAGCACAGGACCCGAATTATGGCATGCAAGGCTTGGGATGCAGCACACTACGTGCATGCCCTGAGACCCTGAGACCCAGAGACCCAGCGGGACCCAGCAGGACACAGAGCCTGCCACGCAAGGCTTGGGATGCAGCACATAACGTTATGCCCTGCGACCGAGCAACCCAGCCAAGGAGCTGGACCTCTTTTTTTAAAAGTTAGTTAAGTTAGTTAAGTTGTGCCTTTGATCCACGAATTTGGGACCATGACAAGCATCCGTCCGTAAACACCTTCTTGGCGTTAATCTCGGTGGGTGGCAAGGTGTATGGCTTTCAAGTTCAGTCATCCCATGTCGTGAGGGCTATCAAGGGCCTCTCAGGCAGACCGTGCAGGAAGTTCAATTCAAGTGCGGGGAGTGCTGGCAGGTCCAAGCCAAGCGCTGAGCTGTTTGTGCCGGGTGCGCTGCAGGATGCAGTCCTCCCGATTACAGCCAACCGGGTGCCGCCCCGGGCCGGCGACATGTCCAAACCCCTTTCTTCAGGCCATGCCCAAACTCGTTCTTCAGGCCTGGTGCTTCAGGCCCGGCTCCAGGCCCAGCCCAGGCCCAGCTCAGACCGGTGCCCCAGGCCCAGCGACAGTCAGGCTGCCCAGAGGCTGCGAAGTGAGTGAGGGTAGAACCCAGCAGCGTCACAGCAGGAACCCTGGTCGTCACTCTGTCATGACCAGGCAGCAACATGCTGACCACAATTGTTCTCAATGTGCTACCCCTAGGCCCAAGTTGGACTTGGACATTTCAAGCAGGCGGCCATGGCTCACCACCTTGTGCAAGGGGGCTCTGAATACCATGGCAGCGCAAGTGTTACCACACAGGCAATCACGCAGCACACAGCCTATTGGTACAGCGGCAAGCAGAGGATTCCACTCACGTTTATCCTGTGTCCTTGGCTTTTCATGCTCTCAGGTGCAATTCAACTGCAGTTGGGTTCGTATCTGACACTGTCCGTCACCGCAGTGGAATCTTACGAGCCAGCGTGCTGTGGCACTGGCGCTGCTGACTCTGCGGGCACACAATACACAATGCGCACATGGGCACCACCACACGTACCAACCGTCAGACGGCAGCTGCCTCCATGGCACACAGACAATCTGAGCATGTCCAGTCTGTTGCAGTACATGTCAAACTCCTTCATTAAGTTTCAGTGCACTCAACTCAAATGTATGTTCCTGGTACCATGCTCCACTGCGCATGCCCGAACACATGACAACTATCAGCCTGTGTCATGTGCATGACATCTGCCGCTCAGTCATGCTGGCAGCCTAGCAACTGCATTGGTGTAACCGCATCCTATTTTGGTCCGAATGCTTCTAGCCGTGTAACCAGCAGATGAACCTCAACACGGCTCACCTTCATTTACAAAAGATGCCTGGTTACCAGAAGATGCCAGGCAGTGCTGGCATTACCAGAGTGCTGGCATCTTCTGACTGAGCGGCAGATGTGTTCGGGCATGCGCAGTGGAGCATGGTGCCAGGAACATACATTTGAGTTGAGTGCACTGAAACGTAATGAAGGAGTTCGACATGTACTGCAACAGACTGGACATGCTCAGATTGTCTGTGTGCCATGGAGGTAGCTGCCGTCTGACGGTTGGTACGTGTGGTGGTGCCCATGTGCGCATTGTGTATAGTGTGCCCGCAGAGTCAGCAGCGCCAGTTGAGTCTGGCTCTGCTGAGGGCAACGGCGTGGCCGCAGTGCGCGAGCAGCTGAACAAGCTCAACCAGGAGGCGGACGAGCTGGCAGCTGAGATGAAGAAGACCTTTGATGCCTTGCTGGGTGCCCCTGACAACGAGCTGTTCAAAATGCGCACCGATTTGAAGGCTAAGGAGGATCGCTTGGACGAGATGCGCAGGGCCTTACAGGCACAGCTGACAGGTGTGTGCATGGTGCTGCGCATGCAACCCTCAGCGACATCAGCATCTGCTGACAATTCGCCCATACATCCAATTCAACAAGGTCTTGTGTGTTGCAAGCTGTTCATACTCCAAACACAGGCGTTGCCGTACAGGCCACACAAGAACCTTCAGTCATCTGCACCAGCAACCGTGTGAATTGTGAGGCGTGGACGTCCGCCTTATGCTTTATGTAATCCTCCACCTTGAGTCACATGCCCCTGTCATATACTACAAGTCATTTGATTTCACACATGCCTAGACATCGCCCCACATAGGCTGTGGGAAAACCACTCTGGTGGCGAGTTTTCATTCAATCGCTTGAAATCTCGACCTTGCTGCGCAGAGTTTAGCAGCTGCCACTCAGTGTAGCTGCCACGCTTAGAGCGAATCTTCAACGAGATTTTCCCGTCTAGATAGGTAATAGCTAGACTATTACACGTTTACCAGTTTGTACAATAGACGTTTGCAACACGTGCCACAACAACTTGTCCATGCCAAACCTCCGCATATGAGTCCCATGCGCAGTCAGAACATACGCAAGGCAACTCAACACAATGAGTCCCATGCGCGAAACGTGTTTGTAACAACACGGATATTATGGGCAGACTGCTTAGCAGCATGCCCTAGCTTACCCTTGCTAGTCGCCCTGGCTGGATAAAAGAACATTTGAGCTTGAAAATGCAATTTAAATCTTCATGAGTAGCATAGGCACAAGAACTAAAAACTTGATGACTAAGCACATGACCTGCATAGAAAAGCAATAGTTTGGACGAGCTGTCATACAAACAACACCAAGTCGAGTTGCCCTGTCAAGCCCGTCACTACGCCATGCAAACCACCCTAAACTCTGAAAGGACAACAAAGTCAACAATGGTCGGATGTGACGGCCAGTGAGATAAAAAGAACAGTAGCACAACAGTGTGCTAGAGGCAAAATACCATGCGAGATGCTGCCCAAAATGTAGGCATTGTTAATTCGTGTTCGGGAATTCGTTGGTAATGTGTAAAGGCTCTTAACTGTCTATGAAAGCCAAACTTAACAACCAAGAACCAAGCCCGACAACAAAGAACAGTCAGCCAAGCACATCAAGAAGTATAGGCACACAAGGCTCTTGTATAAGGCTCCCGCCAAGGATTCGTTTATCAAGACGTTCAGGGTCAACCAAACCGAGCAGGAGCCGCTCAGCCCCTGGGCAACCTAGGCAGGTGCAAACGACACTCCATGTTAGTTGTGAGTTAAGTGCTGGCTATAACCTGGCAACGGTCCTTATTGCATCTTATTAACAGCCACTCGAAAAAACAAAGATGCCAGTTCTGCGACAATTCTTGTCGGTAATGTAAGTCGCCACCACGTGTTCCAGTTCACTCTCTTAAGCAAACTCGTGTGTTGCGCACGGAGATGTCCTACAGCCTGTTTCCAGTTCTCTCTTCTTGGTCGCTCTACCAATGGAGGTGCGTTGGGGGACCATCACTGGACCATCACTGGATCACCACTGGAACCATCATACGGCCCAGTACACACACCACAAACACACTGGTTCCAGCGTCAATCCCAGAATTGTCCCAGAACTGGCAATTGTTTTTTCTGAATTCAGTTTGGCATGGCATGGCAGCTGTCCCTGAGGTCTCTCGTTCCAACTGGTATCAAACCCGCTTCAGACTCAAAAAAAATTTTTTGTATGATCGCCAGCCTGTGTAACTGCTAGTCGCTAGTGTCTCGGACGGCCCGGGTTTTGATGCAGCTGACCATGTCCATTCGTTTGTTGAACAAAGTCCATATGACACTATCCAACTCCTGCCCAATGCTCACCTGAAGGCGGTCTCACCGCTTTGATCATCATCCTGATTGATCAGAACGAATCAGATCCAATGATAAAATGCTGAACATCAAGCAAAACAAATATGGGTGGCTTCCTGCTTATTATAGAAGCAGGCAATTTCATTCCTGCACGCTGCCAGACTCTGACGTTATGCCGCTGGAAGACGAAACAAGCAATGGGCTGGTTGAAGTTGAGAAGGGAGCCACACAGGCGACGAGAGACCCCTGACAAAGCTCACTTGCTGGGCTTGAATTACTAGCTGTGGCAAGCGCTGGTACCAGGACTGATAAGTCGCCTCATGTTGTGCGCCTCAAACAAGCCTTAGACTCGTGCTTGGCCAATGCGAACACGGCCGGGAGTGCCCAGTGGTGGTTGCGTTAGCTCCTATATAACCAACTAGGGTGCAGGCTCAGGGACCGACGAGGAAGCTGACGTGCCGCGGCTCAACACGCGTGGATGTTGCATCTGAATCCTCTGGAGGTTGTCCAGAAGAAGCTGTTGTTCCCGTTGCATGGCCTGAAAATCGATAGAAGAGAAGCATCATACAGTCGCTCGGGCGATCAGCACTTCTGCAGCTCAACAGACCAGTTGATGCGGGATATTGTGATGGCAGGTGATAGGGAATATGATGCTTGCGCAATCTCACTAGGAATACGACAAGCTAGTGGGTGTGTTCACTGGCAAGTTGGCATCCATTCCTCTGCGTGCATTGGTATCTGTTACTGCACCGCACCTTCATATTGTTAAGGTGTTGCCGTGCGATATTTGCCAGTTGCCCAGTAGCGGAGAGCACCTGGCGGACTGAGAAAGACATGGTCGCCCGCAAAGGCAGCTGGTCACGTGGTGCGCTCGGGAGCACTGACAGTGTACCCTCACTGCGGCCGCGCTGAGCTTGGCGGCCACTCCTGTCATATTCATTTATACTGTCCAGCCTCAGCTGCAATGCACTTCCACCCCTTGTTTGCGCGGTGGGTGGCTGAACGAGCAGCGCAACGGATGGCAGCACACTGGGCTGGGATGGGGTGATAGATACGTTGCGTTGTTTGCGACTCTGTCCCAGAGACTCCGGCAGGACTGTGTGTGCTGCCCTGCCGCCGAACAGCGGGTGAAGGTTGGCCGCAGTCACAACCTTCCGACTCTCACGCATGGCTTTGAGCAATGCTCTCGATCCGTTGGCCTCGGTTGTAGACGTGCTTGCTTCAGGATTGGGCAGCATTGTCATACGTTGCTGCATGGTATGGCTCAGGCCTGGCTGCCAAGTGCGGCCAAGGTTAGGCACAGAAGCTGCCAGGCCAGCCCTTGCTGGTGCCATAGTGGTGCTGAGGCCTGACTGAAGTTTACGCCTATCTGTCGGGGCTGTAGCCTGCCCAGTAACCCGAGTTGGCGCCATAGTGGCGCTCAGGCCAGGCCTCAAGTTGCGGCCACCAGCAGTAGTAAGAGCTGAAGGCTGCGCATTGGCCCGGCAGGGTGCCATTGTCGTGCTCAGCCCTGGGCGCAAGCTGCGACCAGCAGCTGGAACTGCTGAATCTGTAGCTGGTACGGCACTTTTAGTTGGTGTGAGAAGAGCACTGAATTCCCGTTGGGCCTGATGACTGGTGGAAGGTTCCGAAGACAAGAACGAGGCAGCATCGTTTCTGACCTCGGCCCTGGTCATCATTTCCAGGCGCAGTCGGCGGGCTGCCATACTGATGTCAGTGACCCTGACACCCGCATAAGCGCTCATGCCGCTGAAGCCTGGCCTGATTTGACTGCTGTCTGACCCCAGGGCAGACGGCGGGATGCTGTGGATGTGCGAGGCTTGAGCTGCCGGGGTGGAGATTTCTGAGGTGCTGCACTCACGCGAGCGCGGCTGGTCGCAACTGCTGGGCAAGCTTTGTCTTGATGCCCCCGGCAAGGGCAGCAGAATTGAAGGAGTGCTTGCCCAGTGACTGGCACCGCCGTGCGGTCCGATCAACGATGTATCCCTGCTGTCACCAGGCAGGAACCGCGGTGTATGCGCCCCTGACTGCTCAGATGAGCCAGAGAATGATTGCGACCCCTCCTGATCCAACCCATTTGCTGGCTTGTCTGTTTCTGTGGAAACGATGACTCCAAACCGCGCCATGAGCTCAGCAGCCATGACATGCAGTTCTTGACTGCCAGTGACGCCGGTCCCTCCGGGGCCGCAAGGGAGGCAACCAGGTGATGTTTTCGTCCGTGCGGGCGTGTCTGCTGCAGCTAGACGGCTGGAATAGTCCGCCTGAGTCAGGGCCTCGACAAGCTTACCAATCTCCAGTGCGCCCTCATGCCCTGGAACCTGGATGAAACAAAGATAAAGAACTAAAGAGTGAGTGATCTGTTAACTATGAATTCACAACCAGCGTGCACTAGTGGCAGCATGGCTACTCCAGTGTTCGGAGGCAGCAGCGGGATATTTAAAAGTTGGCCAGATTGCAAACCATCAACTTACCCGAACAATCCCACGTCTCTTGCATGTACGTGCCAGACCGTCTGAAGCTTGTCCACTGTGTGCAACGGATGCGGGTGCCTTGGGCTGAGATTTGAGCTTGGTGGCAGAACCTGGAACTGCCTTGGCCACGACCTGTTTGCCCAGCCGTGTGGTGACGACAGCGACTTGCATGGCTCCTGCGGTGAGGCGAGCGTGTTGGTAGGCAAAAACGACAAGCTTTGCAAGCAGGGACCAGGTGTGCAGGCAGAGGACTGCAAGGGTTTGGCAGGCTGGAGCTGAGATCACAGTGAAAGTGATCGGCCACAAACATCATGTCAAGCGATGGTCACCATGCTCACCCTTGACAGTGCTCATCATCTGGCTCTTGAGCTTATTGATGAGTGCCAGTTGCTGTGCCGGAGGCAAGGCGACCAGCTGCTTCAGCACAGCACCAATGTGCCTGTTGCTGGGCGCCCGCCGCACAAGCTGCACGGTCCATTCGATCCTGTCGCCCATGTCGCTCAAGACGGACGGGAAAGACGCCGCCGCTTGGCGCAGCTTGGAATAGGGTACCAGGATGATGGCCACGAAGAAAGGGATCATGATCAACTGTGGCCACAGGATCAGGAGCAATAGTCAGCGTGTGTGTGGTGGAGACCCTGTCCATGGATGGTTTGATGCATACCTTGTCATACTGTTGACAGCACCTGGACATCATGACAACCATCGCATAGCCTGTGCCACACCCACCTCGTCTCTATCACTCAAATTACACCTACCTGCAAGAACATCCAGGCCAAGGCCACGGCCAGCAACCACGCCAGAATCTGGTTTGCAACATTGTCACTCCTTGCACTCTCTAGAGCCAAGCCTGTGAAGAGGCCTTCCAAAGCATCTTCTTTTGCCATGAAACGAAGGAGAGTCAGCATTGATTCTCCGGGAGTGGCAAACAGGACATGATCGTCACCGTGTGCCAGGAATCCGGCCTGCAGATGCACACGAAAACAAGACGAGTTGAACCTGGGAGCAATTGTCAGCAATGTTTGGTAGGCTGGCCTCTCATACTAGTTGCTGAGAGAAGTTTGCAGGCTTGCGACCAGTACAATGGTGTACTCGATTTTCCCTAAATGCGTACCAAGCTGTGAGCTTCAAGAAGGGTGCTGCCGTGATTCAAGAAGAGTGCTTACCATGCCACACATGACGACGACACACCCAATGGTCATCACGAAGTGTGTGATATCTGGGGTGATGAGGGCAAACGTCTGGGGAATGATGGCCAGTCGCGGCTGCAGGCAGGAGCAACAGAAATGTTTGAAGGAATCAAGCCCATAGTCAGCGAGCATACAACAGATGCGGAAAGGCCAATTGCTACCCGGCACATGCATGGTGCGAAATCAAGAGTATATGTGGTGGGATGCCATGCTCACTGCGGGAACTGCGGTGCAAACTCTCTACGCCGTAATCATTTTGATGCACTTCCTGCAGGTGTATTGCCTGATTACGCACAATGCGGTCGGAGGCACATTATAGCCTTCTACAATTTACAGTATGAACATTACCTGACAGGTCATGAGACTGATTAACCGGCCTATGAAGACCATGAGCAGCAGCGATTGTAGGAAATTGTAGAGCACGTACAGATTATGCATTGTACGCATGGCCTGCATCATCTCTGCCATGGTACGCAGACCGTCTGCGCCGGCCGGCAAGCGCCATCGCTGAGGATCGCCAGGTGCAGGCAAGGCATAACCAGTATCCGATGCCGACGCTCCCAGCTGCTCGCGGCTGGATGAAAGGCAATTGTCGCAGGCATCTGTAGATGCGCGCGCGTCTGTTGCTGCTTGCGGGATGATGACGCTGTTGATGGGAGCTATACGAGTCAGATTAGCGTTGTTGGCCAGGCAAATGCTAGCACATGGGCCGTAGCGCTCCAGTTGCTGGGCCGACTCGCTTGTCGAGCTGTCATCGCGTGCCGTGAGAAAGTACCGGGCAGGGGCGGACGCATCAGCATCGTAAGCTTGCAAACTGCACGGAAAGCGGCACACACGCACCAAAGGGCGGCAAGTACATTCAAAGATGCTCTGGAAAGGCGGTGGTGGTTTGGTGGCCATGAACCTCGAGCAAAGAAAGAATGAGCGCAAGACCGCCTTCGCTACACTCACTTGCTATATAACACCAGTTTGGGCGTGTACTGGAAGATGTAGATGAAGAAAACGGCTATTGCGGCAATGAGAAGACCACACGTAATCAGTTCGACGGCCATGACCCTCTTGGATTTGTGCTGACGCAGCAGAAGCAGCTTATGCCGTTCCTCCTGGTTCCGGTAAACCCCTGCACGTTCAAGAAGTCAAAGAATCAAGAATACCGCGGAACCCAGCGTGGATGTTCTATTTGACGGCGCGAGCACGCAACAAGTGCGCCTCTGGGCACAATCGACATTGCAGCACGGTGGTCCCGTTGACTGTTCGTTACGTGTTGCGCTCTTATCGTGATCGCTTTACGCTCTTATCTGGTCTGGGTGCCAACAGGTCAGACCATATACACAGCAGTGAACGCAGTCGGGTGAACGCACCTGATTCTGGCCTGTGATGTATTGGCATCTGACTTGAGTCCTGGTGCAGCGACTTGAACCAGCGGCTCGTACGGAAGTGTGCCCACATGTCCAATATGGTAAGCACAATGTAAGCAGCTGCACAGTTCAAAAGACAAAACAACGTCGTTGGCCAGTTGAATAGGGTCAGACTGTGCTGTGCGACAAGAAACCAATAATAAGGAACAGATGCTTCAACCTCCTCTGCCTGCATTGCTGCAGATCTTCACGGTTATGCATATTCAACACTGAGGTCTTCCACTTGATCACGCAGAGCTGCTCCTAGGTAATCAAACTTCACTCACATGCAATCAGTACTATGGCAAGGTCAGGCAAGAAGCGGCGCCAGTTTTCTGTAGTGATATCGCCCTGGTACACAACAGCAGGGAAGCTGCTGACGCTAGGCAGGGCTTCAACCACCCCAGCAGCCTTCCACCTGCACAAGGAAATCCATAAACCAAGTCATGCAGTCTGCACCTTCACTGCGTAATTCAAGCACGCAAAGCATTTGCATCCTGTCAACTCAACCTCCGCCAGAGGGGCTCATGGCGACGAATGCGACAGCGGCCTGGCCAGTCTAAATTTTGAACCCAACCTTCCCTGCCCGGGATATACTACATGGTAGATGATAACCAACATGATGTGCAGCAAACGTGCCTGTCAATAACTTGAGGGCAGTGACAACCCCTGGAGGACAAAAAGCCCACAGCCTTGTTTTCAGGCACAAGCTGCCCACACTCACGTCATTTCCAGTTTGATGTATCCCAGCACCGACAGCTGTGGGTTGTATATGGGCACCTCTGCCGTCATGGACTGGGTGTCCACAGACGATAGGTAGGGCCCGTCCCGGAGATAGGTCAGGAGCTCCTCCATGCGTTGGCCAGGCACTTGGTTGGATAGCAGCACAGGGTAGCCGAGGGGGTACCCTGCACAGGCACAGGCATGCAAAGCCCAGCATTCAGAAGACAGTTCAACAGTACACAGGTGACGACTCCATTACTCTTGTGGCACGGGTTCACAACCGCCCCTTCAGGCACACCCACCTGATCCAACATCCTGCGAAAAGAAACCGAAGGGCAGGCCTGATGGCGCCAGCTCAGGCGACCCCTTGCTCACGTTGTAGTAGCTACCCATGTCCGGGACAAGCTCAGCCTGTAAGGAGCACAGCAAACAATTTCAGCCGGTGGTGTGTATTGAGACTGTTGACTTCAGTCATCACGTGCTCTTCCAATCCTTTCGCATGACCCTGCCTCTGTGAACATGTGCACTCGAACAATCCAACAGCTGTCCCTGTTATTCAAGGAACGTGAGGCCTTCAATTATTCAAGGAAAGGATCTGATAATAACAACGTAATCAGTTCATCATCATCATCATTACATGGCGTTTCATGGTTCAACCCACGGTGCTGCAGCTAGACACAATATCTCTCAAAGAATCACGCGCCTGACAATCGCTAAGCCAAGAAAGGTCACTGGTAGCAGGGTGCAAAGTACGAATGTCATCACTGGCAACGTAATCAGTTGCTTACCGAGAACAAGGACGACTGCACGTTGAACACAGGATCCAAGCCAATGCCACGCAACTCGCCATTCGCCGTGCTGTTGTTGTCATCTGAAGCAGAAGCACGCAGGCAAAAAAGTCATGCATGTCCGCCATCCAATCATCTTGTTACGTGTGGGTGTGCAGCTGCCCAGGTGTCTGTTCATGGATCGTTCAGGATGTTTACGTACACTTACTGGTGTCGAAGATGGTGCCCTTGATGTTGCAGGCTGCAGCCAGCTCCTTGAACCGATCATCAACTGAGGCGCACTCATTTTGTGCTGTAGCCAGGCCTGATGTGCGGCGTCGCACCTGCATGGAGACGTTTAGCGTACTCTGATGGCTTTGATTTCATAACCTGGCACGTGACTGATTTGCAGAATATTGAAGGCATCAGGTAAGCTGAACAAGAAGTAGACACCAGGTCCTTCCATGGCCCCCACCTGGTTGAGGAACATTCCAACCATTACATTGTTGGCGATGCCTCCACCAATGTTGCGCATTTGAAACCTTGTTGACTGCATGGCACATCAGCACCGCACCAAAGTATTTATAAGCATGGACCAGATTGCAAAGCATGCAGCATGAGTATACAACAGCAATTGCTTTGCTCCGTGTAGCAGGCAACAGAACATGACTGTTTGTCCTTGTCGAAGGCAGCAGCATCACCTACCCTTGCGCTGGAACTTGCGTCCTTGAGATCAGATCCTGTCAATGTCTGATAGCCGCGCCAGTTGGCCAGTTGCTCGCTGATACTTCCCACGGTCGCATCCAACGCAACAGCTGACTGCGGACATGCACAGGACAGGGCAAGTTCAAACATACACGTGAACTGTCGTTCAACGAAGCTGGGGCTGCATGCTGTGCACGGCTGCATGCGCGTGTTTGAGGCTGACTATCCTGGCGTTTAACCGGTTGCTTGCCTGTGTTGACTCCGTGTCAGCAAGCTTGCGCCGGGAGCCTCCGCTGATTGACCTGTACATACGCATCTCAAATGTGCCGCTTACGATCAACCAGCTCCAGGCACATACGTAAGCAATTGAAATGCCTCTTCGTTAGATCCACCGGCGCTAGCAGGCACTTGAGACATTTCCCACACATCGTGCAAGGGTACCGACAAGAGTTGTGATGCCATAACCATCACAGTCTTCAGACCGATCAGGTTCAACAGAACATAGGCACTTGGATGAATCAGCACAATATCAGCCAGGTGCAGTGAATGGATGTGGCAGCAAGACTCCAAGGTTATGCGGAAGAAGCATTGCAAGCAGAATGCAGTCACCCACCTAGACGCCTTGTTGACTGTGAATTTGAACTCGGCACTGACAGCACGAGTGTACAGACTGCGGCCACAGGAACAGAGGGGCCGAACGCTGGATCAACAGACGCAATGTGCACTGGTGCGAGGAGTGCTGACAACAAGGTTAGAGGGCCAAGCTAGCGACCAGCATTACACATCATGCAAAAAAAAATGTTTGCCAATTTTAAGGTGCCACAAGTGGTGCGCAAGCCAGTGCCAGTCCCAAAACTGGACACACAACTTTTTTTTATGCAGGTAGCTCAATCGTCAACAGCAGAACTGCATATGCGGGCTATAACACTGCCTGCCAGGAGTACGCAAACAACCGCACACATTTCAAAGAGATACTGAACACCAACCACTGTGTGCGGGCAACATCTGCTTCTGTGTAGCGGGAGGGGTCCGCCAATCTGAGCGCCTCCAAGATGATGGCCGTGTTCAGGTGCGTGGCCAGCGTATCTTGTAGGGCGTTCAAACGTGCCAGCGACGCTAGCTACGTGCGTGCATACATTGTGCGACCAATGGTGAGCTGACGGTGCTGCCTGTGTCCCTTTTGAGAGCCAAACACAAGGCTTCACCAACAGTGTGAGAGGTGTGCTACCAGTCACATCCAGCAACGCACGCCTAGTCACATTCTTTATGGGGAAACGTGGAGAATTGGCGAAGAGTCTATGCAAGCTTGCACATGCAAAGTCATGTTCCTAGTGCAACCAATCACTTTCCAGGTGTGGCTTCATTTGCTTGTCTGCCAAAGCGAGTCTGTTTCTGGCCGGTTTCAAGCCCAGCAGACCTGCAGCAATTCTTACCTGTATGTTTTGTGTGCTTTGGACAGGGCTTGCAATCGCCCGTGTGTTTCTCACTAGGGTGTCACGCAGCTTCTGCACAAGTGCCCGTAGCTGCTCCAGCCGCGGGTAAGTGGTCTCCGCTGAAACACTGCTGTCATTAGCCAACGCTTGCCACTGCAAGGCAGCATTTCACACGCAGCAGGTGTTCATCCAGCACCTTACCCACATGAGGGTAAGTAACCCCACTGTGGTACCAGTTTATTGCCTTCTCATCCTGTTCAAAGTGCCTAGTTTGACGCGGACTCATCACAGAAATGCAGTGTTAATCAAATGGCGGGTGTGGAGCCCGTCGAGCTATCGTTAGCCACGTGGCCATAATCTGTTTGGCATCAACCCTCTTCACCTGCCTGTGAACGTGCCACTGTTCAAAAGACGCGCGCTTACAAGCAACACGCCCTTCATGTGATTGGGTGCAGGGCTAGTCGACACAATGTGCATGCAACACTCGACATTGATAGCGGCTCACACATGGTAACGGCTCACACTTCGTTTGTTTATGGTTTCCTACCCAGCCACAGTCTCACTACATAGGGCAACACTCATAGAGTGTGCACCTCACTCAACAGGTGGCAGCACCTCACCTGTTTTGCTATGATTGTGTCCGTTGCATCCATGGCGTCAAATATACTGCCAATGCTCAGGCTTGAGTCAAGCAGGCTCCTGGAGAGGGCAGCTGCCTGCAATTGCATTGCAACAACACGCGATCAATCAAGCGGTGGCCATATACGGAACACAATCAGCAGTAGCATGCTATGAGAGGGCAAACTTGAAGAAGGACCCACCTCCCTGGACACATTGGCCATAGTTGAGATGAACGAGGACAAAGCGGCATCATTGATCGTGGGACGGCGCGTGATGCAGCGTGTGACCGTCACTCTGTCCTGGGTCAAGGGCGGCAAGATGACGCCCAGCCCACGAACGCCGACGCAAGCGCCTGCGACAACAGTGCATACCAGAAGGGCGTCAGAAAGGGCGGGACGAGCCAAGGCGAGCAGATCAACGTTGATCCATGCGCATCAAGCCGAACACACCGACGTCTTCTCACCTGGGAATCGGAACGTTACAATAAGCTGTTGAGAGTCAGCCACACCGCATGTGCCGGGTAGGTCTTCCTGCAAATGCCTCGAGCGCGCCGGGCCAACCTGGCTGCCAAGGAATCCTTCAGCGAGGGCTAGCATGTCGCTCGTGTCGCTCAACCTGGCTGGGAGGGCAGTGGCTTTATCGTTGATTGTAGCGAGCTGCTGCCGACGCAAAGCGGCCTGTGCGTGTGGGTACAGGTGCTGTGCATGCGGGGCGATGCCTGCTGCCATCCTAAGCCCTTGCGACCAACCTAGAGCGTCAGACGAATGCGACTGTGCAGCTGCAATCACATCGTGTGCGCTGGTGAGCGCTTGACTTGACAACATGCTGCGCAGTCTGCGCCGACCAGCGGCCGGTGTATTCAGGCCTGCCAGCGACTGCGGACCAATATCCGACTGCGTTGTGGCAATGGTTAGGTCGAGGTTCAGGCGAAGAGGCCAGACAGTGTTGGGAATCCCAGTGTTGGTCAACGCGATTTGCTGGGGCTGTTGCGGCAGCGCACTGGTGAGCCTCGCCTGCTGTACGTTGTTCGCAGTGAACCTGTTGCTGATGCAGGGCAGGTAGGCCGCGGCCAGGCTCATTCCAGAGTTGGGGTCAGCTAGCAACGATCCAGCTAGGGTCAGCGCTGCGTCCACGCTGTTCAAACCGCTGTCCACATCAAAAGTGACTGAGTAACTGACCAACTGCTGAATAGTGATTTGTATCAAGGAAGTGACGCTGTCTCCACTGCTGTCCTGCACTTCGTACTGCAGCAGGTACGTGCCTGGCAGGCATACACCCGCATAGAGGCTGGTAGCCAAGCATTTGACACAGTCGCCTTGAGGGCATGGTGTAACGTCCGTCAGTTGGATGGCCGGGCTGATATCCCCATCTTCTGCATCCATGGCTGTGGCAGCACAGCCATCCAGGTTGCTGGCGTCTGTGCAGGGCCACAGCTCCAGCAGCCCAGGCACGCCAAAGTTGAGTCTGTAGGCGCGCTGCACCCTCGGGTTGATGGGTACCTCGCCTTGGGTGGAGGGAGGCAATACCAGGCTGAGAAGAGGCGGCTGGTTGGTGGCTTGTGAGATATTCAGGATGGGGTCTGCTATGCTACAGAGCACATCACTGCAGACGCCTCCCGCACAAGTAAACTGACCATCCCCGCATGCATCTACAATCTTGAGAATGCGTTGCACCTGCACAACAGGAGTAGTGAAAAGCACATGCAAGTCTACCACTCTGCATCTGAAAGAGCCCATGTGCTGACGTGAGCTGTCTGCACAACATGAAGGGGTTAGCGGGACGCAAAGGCTTTCGCACTTACAGTTGCTGAGAGCCCAGTAGTGCTGCTGTAGACTGCGAAGTTGAGAGGGATGACCGTGCCTACAGGTGCTGTGGACGTGCTAATGTTGCATGCTTGGGCCAGGTCATGCTTGTTCTTGAACTGATGGCCTGCATGGCAAACAGGTGAAGCGAAGCACCATTGCAGGCATGGGTCCAGGATATGGGTCCAGGACAGGCTGGAAATCAATAGTGCAGCCAGCCAACTGAACATGCCTCAGAGCGTGCCTGCCTCAGAGCCTGCCTCAGAGCGTGCCTGTCACTTGCCTTGGCATGCACCTGCCTCCCTGCACTCGGGAGGTGGGCAGACCAGCACGTCTTGGCTGATGTCTACGCTTGACCAGTCTGTGGCGATTGCGCCAGGCTCACACGGCAGATTGGGCAGTGGCACCTACATAGCAAGCAGAAAGAAACTTTGCCTCCACAATAAACTTACACGACCACCATTTCTGGCAGAGTTTGCAGAGGCTTTGGAAAACCAGTGCGAGAGCTGGATTGACACAGTTGACTTAACACGTCTGCGTTGGCCTGCCATTGGTTCAATGGATGCTTGCCTGGTGGAGCATCCCCACCTGTCCAGGTCGACAGGCCGTGTACACGACACCCCTGGGAACTTGCACGACTTGGGGTACCGCAGGGGGAGTGAGGAGCTGGAGGCTGGGGCCAGCGCCTTGTGTGACTTGATTTATGGATGGGGCCAAGTCGGGAGGCACAGGGCAACGACCTGCAGGATTTGCACACAGGCATGCTTGCTCAACGTGCATGGTGCATGCTTTGGCCTGCACATTTGCACACAGGCATGCTTGCTCACCGTGCATGGTGCACTGTGTGGGAAATGAGTTGGCAGTATGACAACGCATAGAGGGCTGATCATCAACACCATACATAATGCTCTGCGATCCTAATGATTCCGGGCCCCCATTGGCAATCCCGAAGACGTTCCGCCTCCAACTACATGGCTCGGCCTATTCACAAACCAGTCATCAAGGGCTGCAGGAATGGTACTGCACGACCATACACCGTCCCATGCACAAATGACGGAGTCGACTGGGCATCGATGTTCAAGTCTGCCGTGCCCATGCAACACAACTCATGGGAAAGGGACATTGCCCGGCCTTTCTTAACCATGCTAATCAGCGTCCACTTTCTTTCTTGTTGTGCAAGTGTTGCGTTCCTCACCTGGTGCCGCACAGAACCCGTTGTAGCATACGACCTCCCCTGGTTCACACGTCTGGTTGACCACCAGGGTGCGGTTGGTGGTTATGAACAGGTTTGTTCCAAACGGCACACTGCGTGTAGGAAACAAAAACACTGATAGAGCAAACCCCGTGCTTTTTTGTCTGAGCACTGTCCCAGAAAACTGTCCTCAAATCTCTCTCCGCAGTCATCTCATTGTGAATAACGCAATGTTGGCCAACGTGTAGTGTTTAGCAGGCCCAACCAGCCGGCAGGGAGCCAGGCCAACGTATGGTATAGCCGACATGTCAATTGCGCAAAGAATGAAGATTGTCACAGAAAGCCACGCCATGCATACCAGGCACACGTGTAAGTGTACAGCCAGCCACATCCCGCCCGTCTAGCGTACCTGAACGTGACCGTACGCATTCCTGGCGCTGATGTATCAAGGTTGCAGTATGCCAGACCAATGCTGACAAACGGCTCAGGGAACTGCAGCAACGAACAGTGAGGCCCCGGGTGTGATTAGCGTGTACATGTTGCTAGCAGTAACAGTACATGTTTGTAGCAGCAGCAGTACATGTTTGTAGCAGCAGCAGTACAATGTTTGTATGTAGTAGTGGGATTAGCGCAACAGTTGCAGCCTGGTCAGAGGCATATGGCTTGGTGGTTTGTTTGCAAACACAGCGTCAAGGCTGCCTGCCATGAAACTATTGTGCATGCTGGTCACATGCTTGTACAACTCAATTTCATTTCAAGTTTCCGTCTGGTGTATGCACTGTCACTTCCATGCTAGCACGTACCACGCCCTCTGGTGCGCCCTCACGGCATGCCACGACAAACCGGCTGATGTCGCCACCGCTCGATGTATCAATGGCCGTTACTCCCAGATCACAGTCCCGAGAGAGGTCACCCCTGCATTTCTCATATGGTTGACCCTGCACGACTGAGGTTAATCGTGGCCCAAGCAACTGCAGCATGGGCATACCAGCTGGCGGCAGTTCAGGTCCATTGCTGACCTCTGCCAGCTGGTCAATCGCATTTTGCAATGGTACCAGCCCGACCCCGCAGATGCCGGCACTGCTGCAGCTTTGAGGTTCACCGTCGCTGCTGGCACAGATACGCTCCGACTCAGCGCACACAATCGATAGGAATCTGCACCGACACACGGTGTCACAACATAGGAATGAACTAAACAACTATGCGTCAGGTGGAATGTCGCAGGAAGTGCGCAAAGCACTCAATGTAGTGGTGTGGGAACTTGGCAGATGCGCACACTAGCAGTTGACAGCACCGTATGCGAATTCGTACAGTGTTTGCTGTATTGCTGACCCTCATTCGCTGGTTTTGCGGGATTCACCTGTACTGCGTCGTCGCTACGTTTCCACTGGTGTCCGTGGCGGTGTAAGACAGCACCCACGGCCTGCCAGGCAGGGTCGGCACATCCAACGCAGCTACGTTGGCCTGGCCACAAACCGCTACGAGCGACGTCACATCCCCGTCCACAGCGTCCATTGCCGTGTACCCAGGCTCGACGTACACGCTGCCAATCATCAAATCTATCGCCAACCCCAATGTCTCGCCCTGATCCGTTACCACCTGCCTACCAACGCCTTGCAAAAGCAGAAGCGGGGGGCTTGCGTCAAACACGGGAGGGAAAAATCCTGGCCTGTTTGCCACGCACTCGCCATCCCTGCTGCAAGCTCTGGTTTCCCGACAGAAGTGCTCGGGTGCTGGACACGGATCAATGACGGAAACCCAGCGCTCAACGCTTGTAGATAGCCCAGTGCTTGGGTCAGTGGCGCTATAGGTGATGACGTAAGCGTAGCCCAGCGGCGTCTGCCTATCAGTGTCTATAGGAAGGCCGGTCACCACCACTTTGTCTAGCCGGTTACTTGCTGAGGAGCTGGTGAAGGCATACGCACCCGGATCATCATCTGCGTGCACGACAACACAGGTGAGAGCCTCAGCCGAGCGATTCTTGTAATCAGCTGCACAACGAGCATTTCAACGGCCGCGGATAACTAACAACCAAAGCCCAGCGGGTTGGCAGGTTTCCTGCACTACGCAAACATGAGCACTAGTGTGCGCAACAACCATGTCGCCATGCGTGAGAAATCTTACTCACATTTCGAAAAAAGCAACACTGTGACAGTCTGTGGCCCAACCAGGATGATGGCAGGCCCATTCTGCCCGGTGGTCACCCGTGTACAACGGGATGCCTCGGACAGCGAGCGAATCTCAGTCATGTTGACACTGAGGGATGGCGGCGGTGAGGACAAAAAGCGCTGCATGCCGGAGTTGTCTAGCAGAAGTTGCACGTAACTGTTGGGCGGTGGCGGGGAGAGAGATAGGCCCTGGCTCAGCAACTGCGATTGAACAGCGCATCACAGGGTTGATGTGACAACTCAAACGTTCCTCTGCATCCTGCGTATTTAACCTGGCAGCAGCTCAGCAGTCGGCAGCAATGAATGGGTGGGTTGCAAGCATTACGACCCGTCGATGTCTGGGCTGGGTTTGATTTTGCATCATTGCAAAGCTCAGAGGTGCTGACATTCAGCACGCTTGCCAACTCGTGCAGCATCTAAACGAGTGATGGGTGGAAAACTAGCCAAAATCTGACAAGGTCTAGCAGTGACAGGTCATAAACCGCTGGCGCAGACGTGCTGAACACTGGTTCTGGAGGCTAGTTCACCTTACTGAGCGTGACATATCTCACGGCACGTAAGAATCAGCAAACCGCAAGGGCCGTGACTCACTGGTGATGGAGGTGGTGACGGTGGAATCTGTCCACCGCTCAAATCTGCAGTAATGTTCCACAGATCTAGAAAGTCTGCTGGCAGCAGCGCATCATAGGGAGTCTGGCTCAGATTTGCCATAATAGCTTGGATGGTAGCCAGTGGTGTGCCAAACTCAAAGAATACTGTGTATGACACCACAACTGAACCGACCGTGTAACCAGTGGCTTGCACGTTTGTGACGCCAGAGCTGCTGGACTGTGAAGCATAGGCAAAAATTCCATTCCCTACTCCAGATAAGAAACGATTCTCGGCTGATGATGACTGCAAGACAGTTTGGTCCATTGGAATAAACAGAGTGCCATCAGATCCAGTGGAAGCCGGTGGAGGTGGTTCAAATGGTGGTGGCGGCGGAGGTGGGAGCAGATCGGCTGGCGG